>CAUYQG010032077.1:0-46859 GCA_963574415.1 Tarsius wallacei | reverse complement strand
CTGTAGTTCCAGCTACTCGGAAGGCTGAGGCGGAAGGATCGCCGGAGCCCAGCAGGTCGAGGCTGCGGTGGCCGGGAGCGGCCACTGCACTCCAGTCTGGGCGACGGAGTGAGACTCCAACTCAAAAAAAAAAAAAAAAAGTCTCAGTCACATTGTGGAGTATCAGCTTGCCTGTATCTTTGTGTTTCTTTTTTCTTTTAAATCAAGAAAGCAGATGAGCAAAAGCTTCAACAATTTATGTCCAGGTGAGTACCAACTTAAGAGAGCTTTCTAGGGTGCTCAAGTCACACACACACACACACACACACAGAGAGAGAGAGAGAGAGAGAGAGAGAGAGAGAGACTGTGTGAAAGGTAGCAGTGAACATCTGAACCAGTATAATACATTTTTGAATTAGAGAAATACTAGGAATATTTCAAGTAGGCAGAAATGACTGAGACCCTCAGGCTACGTTTCAAAGGATTTGAAATAGCACTGATGCCGGAGTATCAAAAGTTATAAGTTAGCGAAAGAGAAAGAGAGTGAGAGAGAGAGAGAATTGTCTAAATGAAAAGACAACCTACTTCTGTGAGTTTATTTTTTTCTGTTCTAGTGTAAGGTCCAAGCCTTCAAGAAGTGAAACTTATTTAGAGTAATGATTACAAGATAGGAATATCAGTGTATTTCACAATGTAAGGAGTATATTTGACTGGCAAAAACAAAACAAAAGAAAACAAAAGCAAGCAAGAAAGCATTGCAGAATGTTTGTCTCACTTGAAAAACTTTTCTGATTAAATTTCATATGACAGTTTGTACTGTTCTGGCTTTGGCTGTCCGGGGGTCTTTGTTCTTTCCTAAAAGAGCCTGACAGGAAATGATTCTTGCCACTGAGTCAAAGGGGGCATATTTACATAGTTCCTCATGATGTGACCAGGAAATCCTGTGCAGAAAAAAGTCTCTGAAAAAAGGGGGGAAACGTAGCCTGCTTATGTTTTCTTAAACTTCTCCTGCCCCATCCCTGGAGCCATTTAAGATACAGCTCACCTTTTTTTTTTAACCATGGATTTCAGCATGAAATTTGTTTGTTGATGAAAACCTAAGAAGGCAGAGATCTCGAATGCATTTTTCTTTCATTCCTGAGTCTGTCCAGTAACAACAGGGCTATTTGAGAATCTTCATGCCCAGGAGAAGGCAATCCTGCTTTGCAGGTTTCTAATCTCATGCCTGACAGCCCGTCTGGTCTCCCACTGACGTTTCTGAGCCGCTCATCAAAGACAGAAATGATACAGGCTCTGTGATCTCTCCACAGTGATGCCGCCAGCCGGGAGGGGGTTGTCACTTCAAATTCTCCAGCCACTTGAGCAGCTGTGGCTGTCGCCTGAGGGAAAACCAGATGCACCAATATTTTGAATGTGCTTTCAGGTTTGCTAAGAATGTACAAATTTGCTGCAGTTGCTCTGCGGGACCCTGATGTTTGAGGTTTGTCATAAAGCCAGTTCCATTTCGGGTATAACATAATAACTCCTTGAGTGCCAGGTGCCATGTGCTACATTTTACTTGAGGGTTCATACATCCTTACCTACAAGTACTACGAACCCCATGTTATAAATAAAGAAACTACCCAGCATGTCTAAGGACATACAGTGAGTCGGTCCTATAAATGGTATCTGGCATATCTACTCTCCAATAGTTTCAGCCATTAATATTCTCCCTATAACCTTTTCTATCTTTGGGCAGGCCGGGGGCCATTTCATGCCACCTGGAAATGAAGACTGAGCAAGTTAAATCCCTGTTTTAGATCTAATTTATCTGGAAGAAAGTATTATTATTGTAGTTCAGGGACCAAAAAAAAAAAAAAAGGATGCCTCTTATAGTGTATGAATTTGTCTGTGTTGATTACTGGGTGTTCAGTTGTGACTCACTCTTGAATTCCTTTTGTTTGTAAAGAAGGCCAACTTTGCATTCCCCAGATCTGATTCTCACTTTCTATAGCTGTTTCCCCACATTTGTTGTTTTTGTCACTTCAGAAAGTGTGAACATGATAAATTAAGATTGTATCACAGAGTGTAAGGTTTTAAAGGGCGTAAGTCTTCTTTGTCCTCTTGACTGAGGATCTTGACTCTCAACCTAGGTGGTATTTGATACTTTTGGAGCTTAGTTGAAATATTTGATTCAGTAATAAAGGTTTGCATTAAGTAAAAGCAAAAGCAGGAGAAACTAAAGTCTTAATGTGCGGAACTTCCACTCTAGGAGACTTTACCTCTAAGGAACAGGACATGAGCGTGTTGTCCAAACAGGGATGTTGTTTGCCTTGCTCTCCCTGTATCCCTGGCAAGTAGAACACTGCCTGGCATAAGGAAGCGACTATAGAATATTTATTGAAGGAAAGCAAGAATGAATAAATAAGCAAGTGGATACACTGGACCGTTTCAAGAGGAGCATTGGATGAAAGAGAACATTGTTATTCTGGGAAGAAAAAGGAAGAAGACTGAATGAGCTCTCCTAGCCATTTCATTTTTTCCCTCACCTTTAGTAACATAAGCGTGTGCTGCATGCATCGGAAGGACCAAGTTTCCATCCTCAAACCTTTTTCATAATAGCAGTTGATTCTGATGGCTGGCTTCCAGTTCTCAGGGCTTCTCACGTCAGGGGTGGATCAATATTCTCTGGTAAGTGTTCTGTTAGGCTGTCCCCAAGATGCAGAGAATATGAGTCTTGTGGAATGCATCATTGCTTCTCATTTGGGGGTTTCTTTCTATTCTTATTCCTTATACATAAGTGGTGTTCTCTTAGTTTTACTGTTGAAGGGAATTACTAATTTGCAGAAAAAAAATTTTAAAAGACGGTTATCATAATATTTTCACTTAGCGCAAATAGCCATTTGATTACTTTCTACTAAGTAAGGATGCTTATGGCATTTCTAAAAGTTTATCACTGAACTTATTTTACATGGACATTGAGAATGTTTCCCTATGAGTGTATTGATTTTTGTCTCTCTACCTTGAGTGTGACATGTCTTTTTATGGCCTTCAGTTTTCTCATCTATAAAATGGTGTTAATATTTAGCTTTTGAAAATTTAGCAGTATTCAAGATAACCTATATAAAAACCTTGAAATTCCTTCGTATTGTAAGCATTCTGTAATATACTGTCATATTGTAATATTATTACAGTGACCAATTATTAGTATTGCATGATATTAATATATAGGCTAGGCAACAGAGACACTAAAATGAAAAATACATTGATTTTATTCTTGAGCAGTGACGAGTCTAGAACTTAAATAAATGAATCATAATACAACTGTGCTGAAATAAAGTGCTTAGACCCATATTGATACATTTCATCAAGGATAGTCCAAGAAGACTGCCTGAAGAATGAAAACTTTGACTGGGGACTTGAAGAATGAGTATGAGTTTGCCAGGCAAAGAAAATAGACAGGATTATTTAGGCAGTGAAAACTGATTTACATAGGCTTGATGTATGAAGTAATCATGAAATAGAAGTTCAGAATGACCAGAACCTTTGACAAGGTTCACACAAAGTGATGGTGGGGAGTGGTCATCAATGACGTAGGGAGAGTTTGTTGAAGATGGATTGTGAAGAAACTTGTGTGGTAAGCCAAAGATTCAGATTTTATTTTCTGTAATTAGCTCTGTGTCTTAGGAAATTAGCTCTGGAGGTAGTGTGAAAGATGGCACAGTGGTTATAAGGATGGAGTCTAGAGCCAGACTTCTTGGGTTAGAATCCTTCCTCTGCTATTTTCTAGTTTATGACTTTAGGGCAAGTTACTGTGACCCTCTGGGCCTTAGTTTTCTCATGAGTAAGATGAGAATAGTAAAAATCCCACATTTTACAAAGTTATTGTAAAGTTTAAGTGGGTTAATCAATGGTTACAACAGCACCTAGCACATATTATGTCTTATAGATAAATATTTGTTAGATAAATAATATAAAACTTGGAAGCAAAAATCACATGAGAGGATTTCTAATGGACTAGAGATGAAGATTAGAACTGAGAATGCCAGTCATTTCTGTGGACTGCAGTAATGCAGCAGGAAATTTCTCTGTTTCAAAATATAGAGAAATCTGAATGAAACAACATTTCTTAAAACATAGATGAGCTTAAAACCATCAGTGAATGGAAGCAAAGAAACAAAGACATCTGGGAGTATCCAAAGCAGATCTAAGTCCTTCAGTATCGGGATGAGCAAGAAATAGAGAGCCAAGCTTCAAGACAGGTGCACACAAGGAGCTGAAATTAAGCCATCTATATAAAGCCAGAAGTAATTAAGGACTGCTCAAGTTATGAAAACTGGGCCAGTAAAGCTTTATCTACTGACCTGAGGGAGATGTGAAAGAACATCCTTATTCTATATAGTTCCATAGATGAAACAAGTGTCAATTAAAAAAAAATAGGTGCTCAAAACAGCTATTGGGTTTTAATTAATATTGTCCACAGTGTATACATATTTAAAGCCAACGAAATGAACACAAAGTGTTTCCGAACAACCTAATTATATGCTATGTGTAAGAAACACACTTCAAAGACAATGACGTAGGTAGGTAGAAAGTAAAAAGATGGAAAAAGATATACCATGTCAATTTGAATTACAAAGGATAAAGTGGGTCTATTGATACCTGATAAGTAGATTTTAGAACAATGAGAATTCTTAATAAAAGAATGAAGGGACATTACATAGTGATAAAAGGGCTGATTCATCAGGAAGATAAAACAAACCTAATTGTGTACACACCAAACAACATACATGAAGGAAAAGAAAAAGAAAAAAAACCCCATGAATCAAAAATGGATAGAGCTGACATGAAAAGTAGACAAATCTAAAATCCTAGTTATTAAGGACACAGAAGACCAAGTAACACAATTCACCAAAAGATCTAGTTGACATATATAAAACACTTCACTCTACAACAGCAGAATACACTTAAAAAAAAAAAAAAGCTTACATGGAAGAGAAACAAGGATAGACTATATATTCTGGACAAAAAGCAAAAAAAAAAAAAAAAAGAAAGAAAGAAAAAAAAATTATATAGAGTACTCTCTGACCACAATAAAGTCAAACTAGAAATTAATAATCTAAATATAAGAGGAACATCTCCAAACACTTATAAATTAAACAACACACTTCTGAATATTCATGGGTTGAAGAACAAGTCTAAAAAGAAGAAAAAAACGACAGCAGAAAAGAACAATATGAAAATGAAAAGAGGCCCAGTTTTTCTTCTTTGAAAAACTTGCCCAAGGAAGGTCTTTCTGCCATAAATCTCCCTTTTTCCTCCTTCTCTTTTTTTTGCTAACAAACTTTGCTTTAAAAAAAAAAAAGAAAGAAAGAAAATGAAAAGAGAGCATTCAAAATATGTGGAATGTAGCACTAAATGCCTATGTGAGAAATGAGGAATGTTTTCAAATCAGTAATTTAGGATTTTAGGGCAAGAGACTAAAAAACAAAGAGCAAAATAAACCCAAAGCAAGCAGAAGAAAGAATATAAAGTGGAAAGCAAAAGTCAGTGAAATTAAAAATAGGAAAACAATGGAGAAAATCAATGAAACAAAACAACGTTTTTCCACAAGAAGTAATAAAATTGATAAAACTCTAACCAAAACTCATGTTGAAGTTTGATCCCCAAGGGGGAGGTGGGACTCAGTGGGAGGTGTTTGGGTCATGGAAGTGGATACTTCATGAATGGCTTGGTGCCATATTTGCAATAAAGAATGAGCTCTATTAATTCACACACAAACTGATTGTGTACTAGTGAAAACATGAAACTAACCCAGAGGCCTGGACTGGATAAAGAAAATGCAGTATATACACATCAGGGAATAGTACGCAGCCATAAAGAAGAACAAAATCATATCCTTTGCGGCAACATGGATACAGCTAGAGGCCATCCTTGTAAGTGAACTATGATAGAAACAACTGAATACCGCATGTTCTCACTCATAAATGGGTCCTAAACTTGGGCACACCAGCACAAAGGCAGAGCAACTGACGCTGGGCACTGCTGGTGTGGGCAGGGAGGAAGAGGCGATAAGAGGCACATAACCACCCACTGGGCACCATGTCCACCAACAGGGAGAGAACAAGCTTGCTAGAAGCTCAAACCTCACCTACATGCAATTACTTGTGTAGTAAATCCTCACAGGTATCCCACAACTCTAAAAAAAGAACAGATCATTAGAAGGGCTTGGTACCACCTCCGCCTTCTCTTGCTTCTTCTCTTGCCATGTGACATGCCTGCTCCCTCATCACCATCTACCATGAGAGGAGACTTCCTGAGGTCTCACCGGAAGCAGAGGCACCATGCTTCTTGCACTGTCTGCAGAACTGTGAGCCAAAATAAAGCCCTTTCTTTTCTTTTCTTTTTAAAAATTTTTTATTATAAAGATGTGGGGTGCAATTCAGGGTTAGGTATACAAACGTTGATTATGCAGGTACCCTTGTTGATGAGGTGTGTCCCTCCCTCCCCTAGCAGCTTCCCTCAGCTGCCAATCCCACCCACCACCCCCCTGGCAATTTCCCACTACTGCCAATCCCTTTCTTATAGTATTATGATAATTTTCAAAGTCTGCTTATGAGTGAGAAAAAAATATTTATTAATCACTCAGATTCAGGTATTTATTTATAGCAATGTGAAACATACTAACACAGACAATCAGTACCAAGAGTGGGGTGTTGCTGTAATGAGAGCTGAAAATGTGAAAGAGATTTCTAAACTGAGTAATGGGCAGAGGTTGGAAGAGTTTGGAGGCCTCAGAAGAAGACAGAAAGACGAAGGAATGTTTGGAACTCCTTAGAGAGAAATGAAGTGGTTGTGACGGGAATGCCAATAGAAACATGGAACGTGAAGGCAAGGCTCACAAGGTCTTAGATGGACATGAGGAACTTGTTGGGAACTGGGGAAAAGGTCACCTTTGTTACACCTTAGCAGAGAATCTGATTGCATTGTATCAATGACCTAGAGCACTGTGGAAGGCTGAACTTGAGAGTGATGACTTAGGGTATCTGGTGGGAGAAATTTCTAAGCAGCCGAACATTCAAGAAGTGGCATGATCACTACTATCAGCCCAGGGTTAGATATGGGAGCAAACGGATGACTGAAAGTTGAAACTTATCATTAGAAGGGAAGTAGAGTGTAAAAATTTGGAAACAAATTAAAAGGGAAGCAGGTCAGGCATGGTGGCTCACGCCTGTAATCCCAGCATTCTGGGAGGACAGTGTGGGAGGACTGCTTGAGACCAGGAGTTTGAGACCAGCATTGGCATCATAGTGAGACCGTCGTTGTACACAAAATATAAAAATTATATGGGAGTGGTGGTGCATGCCTGTAGTCCCAGCTACTCGGTAGGCTGAGGCGGGAGGGTCACTTGAGCCCAGGAGTTTGAGGCTGCTGTGAGCTGTGATCGTGCCCACTGTACTCCAGCCTTGGTGCCAGAGTAAGACCCCAACTGACAGTAAACAAACAAACAAACAAACAAGAAAATAAATAAATTAAAAGTAAATAAAAACTAAGAGGGGAGTAATGCATACAAATTTGGAAAATTCAAAACCTGGTCCTGTGGTAGAGAAAGTCAAAGCATTTTCAGGAAAGCAATTCAACAGGACTGTGGAACCACCACTTGCTAGAGAGATTAGCATGATTCAAAGTGAGCAAGGTGCTCATATTCAAGACAATGTCAACTCAGAAATCTTCCAGGCTTCCCCTCTCATCACAGGCCCAGAGGCCTACGAAGACAGAATGGCTTCAGGGGCCTGGTCTGGGAATGTTGCCCCTGGAGTCCTGGCCATTTGGGCTCCAGCTGCATCTCCAAGAGCCCCATGTGCAGCCCAGGCTGCAGCCCTGGAGAGTGCAAGCCACAAGCCTTGGCAGCTTTCCCATGATGCTAAGCCTGCAGGCGTGCAGAATGCAGGCGTGAAGGAGGCTTGGCGGCTCCCACCTAGGTTTCAGAGGATGCATCAGACAACTTGGGTGTCCATGCAGAAGTCTGACGCAGGGGCAGAGTCCCTGCAGAGAGCCTCTGTCTGGGCAGTGCCAGGGGGAAACACAGAGTCCCCACGGGGTAACTGCTTGGTGGAGTTGTGGGAATTGGGCCACCACCCTCCAGACCCCAGAATGGTAGAGCCACTGGCAGCATGCATCCTTAGCCTGGGAAAGTCCCAGATGTTCCATTCCAATCCATGAGAGCAGCCATGTGGATTTTGCCCAGAAAGACCATGGGGTGGGGCTTCCCAAAACCTTAAGAGCCTACCTCTCACACCAGTGTGCCCAGGATGAGGGACCTGGAGTCAAGGATTATTTTTGAGTTTTAAGATTTAATGTCTACCTTGCTGCGTTTCAGATTGCATGAGACTGTAGTCCCTCTTTGACCAGTTTCTCCCTTTGGGAATAGAAATGTTTACCCAATGCCTGTACCACCGTTGTCTTTCAGAAGTAAATGATTTTTTTTTTCCAGTTTGAGGATAATTTGTTTATATAGGCTCATAGGTGGAAGGAACTTGTCTTGCGTCTCAGATAAGACTTTGGACTTTCAAGTTGATGCTGGGATGAGTTAAAACTTTTGGGGACTATTCAAAAGGGATGATTGCATTTTACGATGTGGGAAGGACATAAGATTTGGGGGTGTCAGGGGCGAAATGATATAGTTTAGATGTTTGTCCCCTCCAAATCTCATGTCGAAATGTGATTCTCCAATGTGGGAGGTGGGACCTAGTGAGAGGTGTTTGAGTCATGGGGATGGATCCTTCATTAATGGCTTGGTGCTGTGCTTGTAATGAGTGAGTTCTTGCTCCCTTAGTTCACATGAGAACTGATTGTTTGAATGAGTCTGGCACCACCTTGTCCTTCTTTTTCTTTCAGTCTCACCTTGGACACATTTGCTCCCCTTTTGCTTTCCGCCATGTTTGGAAGCTTCCTGAGGCCTTACCAGAAGCAGACACTGGCACTGTGCTTTTTACACAGTTTGCAGATCAATAAGCCCAAATAAACCATTTTTCTGTATAAACTACTCAGCCTCAGGTAATTCTTTATAGCTATGGAAAACCAACTAATACAGCTGATAAAAACAGAAAGTGAGAAACAGAAGTCACCAATATCGGAAATTAAATAGATTTCACAACTTATACTGCAGCTATTAAAACTATAGTAAGGAAATTCTGCAAACATTATTATGCTTATAAATTCAACAGTTTGGAAAACACTGACCAACTCTTTTAACAGCTCAAACTATGACAACCCAACTATCAGGAAGTAATTAGTCTAAATAGTCCTATAACAAGCTAGGAAATAGTATTTATAATCACAAAGCTCTTTAAAAAAATCTGCGGGTCCAGATCGTTTCACTGGTGAGTTCTACCAAGTATTTGAAGAATTAACATCAATATTACACAATATTTTTCAGAAGAGGAGCATACACTTCCAACTCAATTTTTGAGGTCAGTATTACTCTGGCTACCAAAACTAGCCAAAAACAGTATAAAAAAAGAAAATTACAGACCAACATATCTTGTGAACTTAGATAAAAAATGTTCAGCCAAATGTTAGCAAACTTAATCTACCAGTGTATGAAAAGTTATATACCATGATCAAATGATAATTTTTTCCAGGTATGTAAGGTTAGTTCAATATTTGAAAATCAATCAGTGTAATCCACCATATCAACAGGCTAGAGGAGAAAAGGAGTATGATCACATCAATTCAAACAGAAAAAGAGCATTTGATCATATCTAATACCTGTTCATGATAAAAAAAATCTTAGCTCATTAGGAAAGGAAGGAAATTACCTCAAATTGTTAAAGAATAAGTGTAAAAAGCCACACCTAATTTCATACTTAATTTAAAAGACTGATTAGGGAACAAGGCAAAGAACTCAATTCAAAATAGTAATGGAAGCTCTAGATATAGGAACAAGGCAAGAAAAAGAGACTAGAAATGAAGAAATAAAACTGTTTGTATTTGAAGATAAAGTGAATATTTATGTAAAAAAAAAGCCAAGGAATCTACAGTAGCAAAAAACCAAAAAACAAAACAATAACAGCAAAAAAAAAAAAAACCCAAAAAAAGGGGAAAAAAGAAAATCCCTGCTGTAATTATTAAGTGAGTTCAACAAGGTTGTAGGATATAAGAACAATACACAAAAGGCAGTGGTATTGTTGTATACTAACAACGAAGATACAGAAACAGAAATTAAATACACAGTCACATTTATAAGCACCCAAGATAAAATTAGGTATACACTTAACAAAACATGCACAGTATCTATCTGCTGAAAATTTAAAAATATGTGGATGAATGAAATCAAAGAAGACCTAAACCAATGGACATATCCTGTTTGTGGATTGAAAGTCTCAGTACAACAAAGGTGTCACGTCTCTTCGAATTGATGTTTAGATTCATTACAATTTCTATCGAAATCCCAGTGACAACCTTGTTTGGGCATCGGCAAGCGTATTTTGAAATTTATATGGAAAGGCACAGGACCTAGAATGGCTAAAACGATCTATTTAAAGAAGAGGTGGGTAGGACTCACTTAATGCTGAGGCTGACTAAAGAGCCATGGTCATCGAGCCAGTGATGCTGCTTGGGAGACAGACTCAGCTCAGTAGGAGGGAGTGGAGAAACCACGTATCGACTAACACTAACACGTTTAACTGGCTTTGGACACAGGTGCGAAAACAAGTCCGTGGAGGAAGGACAGACAGCCTCTCCAACAAACGCTGTTGGAGCAATTGAACAGCCACAGGCGAAACAAGGAATCTCTACCTAATCTTGCACAAACTTCACTCAAAATGGGCTTATGTGTGAAAGATGAGACTACACATACTACTATATATGTATACATGTAAATAGTATGCAAAACACACTCACGAATTAGTATACTAACTCGAGAAATCGTAATAAACTCAGTGAGTCGTACGATGTCGGTATCCTGGTTGTGATACTATCAATCATTTTGCAAGGTGTTACCTTTGGGAGAAACCGGGTAAGGGATACACAGGATCTTTTAGTATTATGTCTCACAATTGCATGTGAATCTATAATTATTTCTTTTTTTTTTGAGTTGGTGTCTCACTCCGTCGCCCAGACTGGAGTGCAGTGGCCGCTCCCGGCCACCGCAGCCTCGACCTGCTGGGCTCCGGTGATCCTTCCGCCTCAGCCTCCCGAGTAGCCGGAATTACAGGCGTGCGCTACCACGCCCGGCTAATTTTTTTTGAATTATTTCAATAAGTATTTGAATTTTAAAAATTGGTTGTGAACTGGTAAAACCAACAAGGCCTTGGCAGAAAAAAGTGAAATATTTCCACAAAGTAGGCCCCTTGGGACTCCCGGTTCATAAAAGCCACACTGTCTTAGTCCTTTAAGTTGCTATAACAAAATACCTTAGGCTGGATGGCTTACGAACAGCAGAAGTCTATTTTTCGCAGTTATGGAGTCTGGGAAGTCCAAGATTCATGCACTGACAGATTTAATGCCTTGTGAGAGCTTGCTTTCTTGTTCACAGATGGCATCTTTTAGCTGGAACTTTTTTTTTTTTTTTAAAGTTAGAGTCTCACTCTGTCGCTCAGGCTGGAGTGCAGTGGCACAACCATGGCTCACCGCAACCTTGGCCTTTTTCCTGGGCTCAGGTGATCCTTCCACCTCAGTCTCTCGAGCAGCTGAGACTACACGTGTTCACCACTATGCCTAGCTAATTTTATTTTTATTTTTTTGTAGAGACAAAGTCTCACTATGCTGCCCAGGTTGGCCTTGATCACCTGGCCTCAAGCCATCATCCTGCTTCAGCCTCCCAAAGTGTTGGAATTGCAGAGTGAGCCATTGTGCCCTGCTGGGCCCCCTTCCTTTTTTTTTTCATAAGGGCACTGATCCTATTCATGAAAGTGCCACAGACACTGCTGAAGAGGAGCTTATGTTCAAAAATTTTAAGCCACACGAGGAAATGAATCACGACCAAAGAATGTCAGCAGATGCAATGGATGGGGGGTTCACCTCCAATCATTCGCAGTGCAGCAATTTGAAAAACATCTTTAAAGGACGTCTATATAAAATTTTCTAGGGAATGGCGGAAGGGGAGAAGCAATTAATAAAGAACAGAAGAATATTCTGGAAAAATATCAGGATTGAGAAAAGAACTAACTGGAAATTATAGATATAAACATATATTTAGTAACATGAAGAATTCTGTGACCAGGGGACAGAAACGGGCACCCCCAAATCAGAAGGATTGATTGATACTAAGTGTTAAAAGCATTTGTTTTTGTCCAAACTCTTAGAGGACCATATGATAAAAATAGCAAATTAGACAACACCCAGTTTAATGACTAGAAGGGAGATATGAAGAAATTGACCAGAAGGTAGTGAAGAAAGGTAAGAATCTTGGGCTAGACATGGTGGCTCTTGCCTGTGATCCCAGCAATTTGGGAGGCAGAGGTGAGAAGATTACTTGAGCCTAGGGGTTCGAGACCAGCCTGGGCAACTTGGCAAGACCTTGTGTCTACAATAAACCAACAAATTAGCTGGGCATGGTGGTGTGCACCTATAGTTCCAGCTCCTTGGAAGGCTGAAGTGGAAGGATCGCCTGAGCCCAAGAGGTTGAGGCTGTGGTAGCTGTGATCCTGTCATTGAACTCCAGCCTGGGTGACAGAGTAAAAATCCAACTAAAAAAAAAGAACCTGGGGAAACTAAAAAAAAAAATTAAAAGACGATGAAAGCTGAAATTTAGAAATAGAAGGGAATAGACCCAAGAGGTGGTAGAATCCATAGGACTGGATTATGAAACGTGCGTGGAGATATTGGGCAGGGGATTGATGATGGATCTGAGACCTCTCACTGAGAATTTGAGGTATCTGCAGAAAATTCAGGTGTGATTTACAGTATTCAGTTGTGTTTGTGGGCCAGGGCCTCAGGAGCAAACAACACACTGGAAGGACCTTAATTTACGGAGAAGACAACGAAAGCCCAGAAATGTGTCAGAAACTTTCTTGAAGTGGAGAAGTAGAAATGTGCACCCAGAAGTCAGAAAAATTGATTGACACTAAGTGTCAGCACTACGTGTCAAAAGCATTTGTTTTGCCCAGACTCTTAGAGGACCACATGATTAAGTGTGGGCTAATGGTTTCAGTCACATAGACACTCTTGGTACACTGCAACAAATGAGCATTTTATTTTATTTTATTTTGTTTTTTTTTTTGAGTTGGAGTCTCACTCAGTCGCCCAGACTGGAGTGCAGTGGCCGCTCCCGGCCACCGCAGCCTCGACCTGCTGGGCTCCGACGATCCTTCTGCCTCAGCCTCCCGAGTAGCTGGAACTACAGGCGCGCGCTACCAAGCCCGGCTAATTTTTTGATTTATTGTGGAGATGAGGTTTCGCCAAGTTGCCCAGGCGGGTCTCGAACCTGTGGACTCAGGCAATCCACTCACCTCAGCCTCCCAAGGCGCAGGATGACAGGCTGAGCCACTGAACCCGGCTACAAATGAGCATTTTAAAGTCGCACATTAAAGATAAATCATTTTTAGAGAATAAATGAAATGTTAGCTGCTTTCAGTCAGTTTCCAAGCTATTCTTGCTAGAGCAAAGAGTACATTACTAGAATGAATGATGGTTGGTTTCAGCGAAGTGATCACCGCTCAGCACACTTTTCTCTTCAATATTGTTCAGTCAAAACGGGTATTTTTGCAAGTAATATCTGTTGACTTTTTTTTTTTCCTTTGAGTCAGAGTCTCACTCCACTGCCCAGGCTGGAGTGCAGTGGCACACTTATGGCCACCCCAGCGTCGACCTGCTGGGCTCTGGTGATCCTTCTGCCTCAGCCTTCCAAGGAGACAGAACTACAGACGCGTGCTACCACTCCCGGCTAATTTTTGATTTTTGATTGTAGAGATGAGGTCTCGCCAAGTTGCCTGGGCTGGTCTCGAACCCACGGGCTCAGGCAATCCACTCGCCTCGGCCTACTAAGTGCTGGGATGACAGGCTGAGCCACTGAGCCTGGCCTTATCTGTTGGTTTTTAAGCAGTAATAAAGGAAGGAGATGTATTCACTCATTTACACATTGATATAGTGTGTTAGTATCAATAAATTCATAACTTTACATTAACTTATTTCTATTTACTAGATTTTATATTCTCTAGGATGGGTTTGTAATACAGTAATGATATAGAAATCTGTCTCAAATAATAGGGGTAGAGATTGTGATGTTTAGCTTAGCCAAATGAGCAGGATTGGTACATATACACAATCCATTTGTTTACCAATCTTTTAAAATTTACGAGGGGTGAAAACCTACTGCAAATAATGTTTAAACAAACCTTCTGTTTTAGGAGGGACTTGGAAAGTGAAGGGCAATGACTAAGAATTCCGGCTTTTGTGGTCAGACATATTTGCTCTGTTAATCAGTAGCTGTGATATATAAGACAATTGAGTAGCCTCTCTCTACTTTCCCGGGTGAAAGGATGACAATAACGGGCCCTATCTCAAAGGATTAGGAAGATTGAATGAACTCTAGCCTGGGACATGCAACGCCTGGTAGGCACTTCGTCATCAGAAACGTTTTAGGTTTTATTAGAATTTGACATTGCCTTAGCACTATCATTATCATCAGTGATCAATCCATGTATGAGAAAGCTTTGATATGGAAATCTTGCGATAGTTTTCTGTTTGTGGTTGACATTAAAACACAAACTTTAATAATAGAGGTCTTACAAGATTAGAAAAGAAGAAAGTCATTTATACTGAGTAGCTGTGTTACAGGCACTGTGTAAGGAACTTGCATATATGTTGTCTCATTTAAATTGCCCAACAGCCTGGGAGAATAGTAATTATTCTTCTCAATTCAGAGTTGAGATAAGTAAAATTTTATGTTCCAAGAGCCATAGAGATAGTGGCAGAGTCATTTTCAAAACTCTCAACCACATATTTACTTTCCTGTAGAAAATGTGATTAAACTATAATACGGATTGAAAGATTTTTTTTAATGTTTCAGTTGGTTTAACTAACTTGAAGTAGTTTATGCCCTAATCTTCTTTTACTCTTTCTGTAACTATGCTAGAATTAGGCTATAAAATAATTACGGTACTCATAGTTTCTGATTGATATCTGACAAATTATGAATACATAAGTTATAAGACTCGAACTGATAGAATTATAGGTAGATAGACTGATAAACCGATATAGATACAGCTCCTGAAAAAAAGAGGAAGTGAGAGGCCTCACCATGAATGGATAAAAGATTAATTCCGCGGCTGAGAATCATAAAGCTATACAGTTATATAGCCAAAAAAATGTGTCTCCTTTAGTAACAAGGAGAAATCAGACTAGTCACAAAGGGAAAAATGATCCCATCGTCTACAAATTCTCAAACTTAAGCACCAGAAAAAATGATATACTACCATACTTGGGGGAATCTTACAAATATTTGTATATATTTAGATATATGAGCGGATTTTTAAAATAAACCTTAAAAGCAGGCATTTCATGTTAATGGCATTAAAGAGATTATACTGCGTTTGGAGCAAAAGATACATTATTCTATATTTAAACCCTTAGTCAATGGTTCAGATTTTTTTGTTGCTGCTGAATTTATATAATATAGATACTTTTGATTTTAGAGTTGCTTATACTGGTTCAAATATTTGACCAAGTTTTAGCTTTTAGGAGACTAGAGTTTGAATTCCAATCTTAGAGCTCCCTCTTCTGTTTACTGACAGGTACAAAACATCTTGGGTTTTTAATCAATGGATTTCAAGATTGCATCAGAATTCCTTTTCCCATATTTTTATAATTAAGCTTCTGAAGTGTGACTGTAATTCACTAGTACTGACAGTTAGTGATTATCCAGTTTACCTGAAAAATAATGTGTGATCACCAGGAAACATTTGCATGTACCAAGAGACTCTTAAATGCTTATATTTAGGGCCAAATGCTTCTTCAAGTCTTAGGGGTCAAATGGGAGGGAGCATCATTTGAAGAGGATAGGAGGAAACTGAAGTCATTAGGCAGCTATCAGATGTCAAGTAAAGTACCAGGCATCCCAGGTATCCTCTCAAAGCGTTCAAATGAGGAAATCAAGGTGCAAAGAGTTTGAGTGACTTTCCTGCGATCACATGACCAGTAAAGCCATGTGTGAAAATCTTTTTGACTTCAAACCCTGTCCTCTCTCCACTAATACCTGAAAAATGGTGAAGAGACAAGCAGAATAAGAGTGATATAGGACAGAGAAGAGTTTGTGACTCATTTATTCAATTACTCATTTAACAAGCATGCTTAGATGTGTGGATTGTATATTTTGTTAAAATAATTTCAACATGTATTCTAATTTATAATATTTTAATGAGTAGACAGACTGAGTTATACTGTCAGATGTCAGATAATCTCTTCATTGCACAATTAGTACTAAAAAACAGTGTTCTAACCTTTTTTTCCAAAGTCAGAGGAGAAGAAAAAACCCCCAGAAAGACACATTTTTATTTAGAATAATGCCGAGTTTTATGCATTTTAAAAAATGACTTATAACAACTTTGTAGTGTTAGGAGTTAATTTTTTTCTTTCCTTAAAAAAAATTAACAGATTTTTTTAGAGCAATTTTAAGTTCAAAGCAAAATTGAGCAAAAGGTGCCGAGACTCTCCCTATGTCCTCATATGCATAACCTCCCCTACCATCAACACCCCCCATCAAAGGGGTGCATTTGTTTTGATTGATGAATCCACATTGACACATCACAATCACCCAAAGTCCATAGTTTGCAGTAGGGTTCATTCTTGGTGTTACATATTGTATGGGTTTGGCCAAATTGATAATGACACGTAATTAGTATTATAGTATTGTACAGAGTAGTTTCACTGTCATAAAAAATAACTGTGGTTTGTCTATTCATTTCTCCCTGGTTTCTAATCTCTGGCAACCAATAGTATTTTTATTGTCTCCATAGTTTTGTCTTTTCCAGAATGTCATAAATTAGAATCATACCATACATTACTTTTACAGATTGGCTTCTTTCATTTAGTAAGTTTCCTTCATGTCTTTTGGTGACTTGATACCTCTTTTTTTTTCTTTTTTTGAGTTGGAGTTGCCCAGGCTAGAGTGCAGTGGCGAGTGCAGTGGCACACTCACTGCCACCCCGGCGTTGACTCACTGGGCTCCGGCGATCCTTCCACCTCAATCTTCCAAGTAGCCAGAACTACAGGCACACACTCACTATGCCCGGCTAATTTCTGATTTGTTGTAGAGATGAGGTCTCGCCAAGTTGCCCGGGCAGATCGCGAACCCACTAGCTCGGACAATCCACTCGCCTCAGCCTCCCAAAGTGCTAGGATGACAAGCTGAGCCACCGAGCCTGGTCCTCATATTTTTTTCGTGCTGGAAAGTATTCTGTTGTCTAGATGTACTACCGTTCTCCTCCTGAAGGATATCTTAGTTGTTTCTAAGTATTGGCAATTATGAATAAAGCTGCTATAAACATCGATGCACAAATTTTTATGGGAACATATGTTTTTAGTTCCTTTGGGCAAACACCACTGGGTACAATAGCTGGATCTTACGTTAGGAATATATTTAGTTTTCTAGGAAACTGACAAACTGTTTTCCAAAGTGACTGTAACATTTTGCATTCCCACCAGCAATGAATGAGACCCTGTTGTTTCACGTCCTCACCAGCGTTTTGTGTTGCCAGTGTAGGTGCTGATTTTTAATTATCCTGATAGGGTGACTGTACATCCTGGCTTGTCCCTGACACTGTTGGGTCATTCTTATTGTCATGGTGTAGTTATCAATAGCATCTCTCCTTTCATTTTACTCTTTGAAGTATCCCGATTTGGACAATGCATTATAAGTCCTTCTAATCATCCATACTTTACACTTGTGGAAACTAAGGTCCAGAGAAGTTAAGCAAATTGCCCAAGGTGACAGTTTGTAAATTGTCAGGTACTGGGATTGAGAGACATTTCTGCTGGAACCTAAAGCCCCATTTCCCACGGTGCCAAGACTGTGTCTATTTGCAACATCTTCCAAACTTCTTCCAGGCCTCATATCCTCTCCCTTGATCATTGAGGATATGAGCCCTTGCTTATCTTTTAGCTTTTGTAGGCTAAGTCTTCATCGTGATTAAACTTTTCACATAAAATATAATTCCATTTTCAAAATGAAACAGGGGTCTTGCTGGTCTGGCTTTCATGAATGTGAACAGTTTTTAAATGGCCATGTGTGGTTGCCTTGTAGATTGATCACTACATAGGGCTTTACTAGGTTGTATCGACAGGCTCTGGTACTGCTTAAAGACTGTTTTCTTTGTTTCTTTGCTGCTGTTTCTGTAAGGCACTACTAGATCAACTTTACTCATAAGTTTCCGGTAAAATGGTGACCTTCTCAGGGAAGAGAAAGTCCTTTGTGCTAACACTTCCAATGGTAGGGCCATTACATGCATAGATCCTTGAAATTTGTCCTCTGGAAACTTGGTCCACAGGTGAAACATGCTATGTGAACACAGGGTCATCAGTGAACGGTGGGGGTTGGGGTAAAGCCAAAAGGCAAAATGCACAGCAATGGTGCCCTTGGAACAAGAACCTATGAAAACGGAACCTAGAGGTTATGTAGGAAGTGTGTACTTAAAGGGAAGTGGTTGGACTTCCCCCGCTTAAAGGTCAGTAGTGGGCTCTGAACGCCTAGATCAAAGGATACCATATATGATAAAACATATTAATTTTAATGTGATAACACACTTCTTCTCCCAGAAGTATTTAAATTTTAAACAATGATAAGGTAGACAGAACTCTCAGCAATAGTTGACAGCCGAGACAAGGATGCATATTTAAGTAAGGGGGTCTGCCCAGGAAGTCTTGATTCAAAGGCTAAGGCACTCTACTCTGGCAATTGGTAGGGACCCTCTCAGGACAGTGTTATGAGTTGTGGTGAGCTTAAAGAAACATTGTGTATTTTAAAAAGCTGTTTTCTTCCTGGGCTTTGTTTCTCATATAAAAATGCAAATTATATGTTCTTATTTTTCTCTTTCTCTTGGCTTAAAGTAATATATACATAACACAAGGATGCCACACACTTTCTCACTTCTGTGTTTTTTGTAGTGAGAAAAGAAATTTTGTGTGTGTGGATAATGAGGAAGGAGAGAGAAATATTTCAAAATTTGTACTTTCTACAAAGAAATACCATCTCGAAATCTTGCAGAAACACGTCCACAAAGTCAGCTAGCTGAGAACCTGTCCAATTTTTGCAAAATTCAGTTGGAAAAATCCTTTACCATTTTCTCAGCATCTTCTTTCTCATCTTGGCTTATTAGGGGTTGCCAAAATGTATTGCAATGAACATTACCAGAACCCTCTCTTTCTTTTATCTACTTAGGTGTCCCTGAGTGTAGCCTCTTAATAGCCCATAATCAGGTGAATTGTTTATGATGCAGTTAAGTGAAGACAGCCTTCTGCTGGAGGCACCCTGGTGCGTTGCCATGGAAATGCCATGATCCTTGATTCAGCATTAGGATTTTTGGCCACTCTATGGAAATGAGCATGCAGAGAAGGCAAGTTGAGACTTTTTTTTTTTTTAAAAAAAAGCTTTCGAAATAACCTCACTTATACTTGTCTCTTGCTTTTGCAACAGACATGCCCTTTAAAGAGTTAATGTTTTAAATATATAACAAGCAAAATCCTGTTACAGGAAAGAAGCCTCATAGCTGTCGTTGGCTAGTCTGAAAACAAAGAATATGGGGATTTTTATTGCTGCTATGGTTGTTAGTGATAACACTACCTATTGCCTGGTTATATTATTTTTAGGAAAATTAAATTCTATAATATATGGAAAGCACTCACCATGGCACTGGATACCGTAGTAGGCAGATTTCTAAGATGTTCACTCAAGATTTCCATCCTTTGGTTATTCGACCAAATATTAATCTAAATACTGTCCTGAAGAGGCTCTATAGGCATAATTATGGTCACCAATCAGCTGACCCTCAAATAGAGAGGTTGTCCTGGATTATCTGGGTGAGCCCACTGTAATCACGTGAGTCCTTAAAAGCGAAAATGGTGGGCAGACACATTCCTCAGAGAGATATGGAAGCAGGGTAAGTCAGAGGGATGTGAGGCATGAGAAAGACTTGGTCCAATGTTGCAGCAAGATAAAGAATGTGGGTAGTTTCTAGAAGCTGAGAACAACCCCTGGCCAATAGCCAGCAAGGAAAAATGTACCTCCGTCTTCCAACTGCATGCAACTGAATTATGCAAACAACCTAAAGGAACGTGCAACAGACTCCTTTCCAGAGCCTCCAGAAATGAATCTGCATTCCTGCCAGCCGGAATTTATTTCAGCCTTGTGGGACTCAAAGAAACCGTCCAAGCCTACCGTATTTCTGACTTACAGAACTGTGAGCTAGTAAACTTGTGTTGTTTTAAGCAGTCAAATTTGTGATAATTTCTCCTGGCAGCCATAGAACTAATGGAAGCATAAAACAATGGCCAGTACATGTCTTTCCTTTCCCACCTCTTTCCCTGTGCCCGCTCACTGCTTCATCCTTGCCTCCTCCCGTCAGGACTCTCAGTTTTCTTCCTTTGTGTACATCTGTGAGTTACTCACACACTTGAAATCAGAGGGCGTGAGGGGAAGGCAAACCCCACTCTCTGTCCAGAGTCTTCCTCTGCCCCAGCTCTCCTTAGACAGCTTATAGGTCCCATACTCCCGTCATTTTCCCTCCCCTGTCTTATTCATCCTCTTCCCCAACAGTCACAAAGTGATAGGCTGCGGTGCCCGGAAGTATAAACATTGAAAGGACATAACATGGATTTAATACACCCAATGAGCAGCCTAATTCTCATGTTTTAACACTGCCTGAATCTCATGTTTTTCTAGCAGTTCACTTAACTTACCCTCTAATCACTAGCCAAGCACAGAACCTGTTTCTCAGAGGTAGCTATTGATAATTATTTTACAACTCCCTCTCCAGCTTGTTACTGATTAACTTTTCTATTTCAAGTATTTGCTTCCACCCGTAAGGACCCAGGTTAACCGAATCGGCCCTTTGTGACCTTCATGACAGACAGACGCCACCACCCCATGGGTCCCAGTCATGTGACTAACCCACCCATCTGCCTGCTGTCCATTACCTGATGTCAGTACCTGTGCTTACCTGCCCCTGAAGCAGACCACCATCCAATCACCTCAATGACCACCCCCCATCAAAGGGAAGGATTGAAAGAATTCAACCATTGAGCAGCCAGTCGCCATTGCCTTACCAGACTGGAGTGGCCATGTGCTCTTTATGCTATGGCTGTTGCCTTATTTCTTGACTTTGGCCTCTTTATCTTGGGGAGGTGAATCTTCCAGGTGACATAATGCAATATGAAGAACATATGTGGCTCTGGCACTCATGGTGAGGTGGCTTCTTATCACTTGTTAAGCAACTGCTGTTCACTGAGTGTTTTCTCATAATTACCTTACAAACTGGGTAGATGTTGTTAACGTCTAGACTTGTTCTCTCTGAAGATAATTAATGTGCCTTGGAAAAAATGGGTTTCTTTCCCAAGATCACACAGCTATTGAATAGTGGAGACAGGATTTAAATCTAGGCATTTCTGAACTCTACTGTGTGTGTTCTTACTATAACAAAAATTTTCATGATGCTCAGAATAGGAAAAAATCATATTCTAATAGAAGGGAGGTTGGACCACAGGCTCTGTGTGGGGAGAGCCAGGGGCTGTGTACCTTGAAAGCAGAGAACCAGCATGGGAGACAAGACAGTGACTGCGAGGTGGCAGGGCCAAGCCTCGTAGGGCCTTCCTGACCATGTTAAGGAGTCTGCCTTCATTATGAAAGAGACAGGATGTCTTGAAGCACGTGAAGTGAAAACGAGTATGCATATGTGTGGGACGTTAGAGTTGACTTGGGTATGATGTGGTTCATCTGATTTGTGTTTTTTTCTTTTTTGAGTGGGGGTCTCCCTTGCAGTCATGTTCATGGCAGTTTTGACCTCCTGGCTGAGGTGATCCTCTTACCTCAGCCTCCCAAAGTGCTGGGGTTACGGGTGTGAGTCATCAAACCTGACCTGATTTGCGTTTTTAAGGTGTCACTTTGGTTACCGTGACTTGTGGGTTGGAGGCAGATAGGGATGAATGTTGTGTTATCAGGTGAATGTGATGGGTCTTTTGTTAATTTATTCCTGAGAGGAGATAAGAGAGCGGAGTAAAGACAATAACTTGAGTGCCTTGGAAGGCCAGGGAAGGAGGATCTCTTAAAGCCAGGAGTTTGAGGCCAGCCTGGGCAACTTAGGGAGAACCCATCTCTATAAAAAAAAAAAAAAATTAAAAAATTAGCCCAGTGTGGTGGAACACACCTGTAATACTAGCTACTCAAAAGGCTAAGGCAGGAGGATTGCTTGAGTCCTGGAGGCCAAGTTTACAGTGAGCCATGATTATGCCACTGGACTCCAGCCTGACTGACAGAGCAAGACTTTGTCTCTAAAAAAAAAAAAAACTGTCAGACATGAGTGATCTAGAGTTTGGAAACACTGGTTTTGGGGAAGAACAAGTGTGGATCTGAGTTTTAGGAGACTTCCAGACATTCAAATGCAAACATCAATTTGCAGCACCAGGAGTGCACCTGTATTTTCTCAGAATGTATCAAATACATTTCCTATAGTTCGGTTCCCACTTGAGAACTGGAAACTCCAGTCTTCTTCGAATTTTTCTCTGTCACATCAAGAGTTCCTCATTTAGTAATTTCTTTATCCAGCAAGCACATATTGAGTCCAAGTGGCTCAATATCCAAGCATGAGGGATACTGTCAGGAAGAAATCAACGTTTCTGCCCGTATGGAACTTACATTCCAGGGGTGGAGACAATCAATTCACAGATAAGTAACTATACTTGTAAATGCTGTGAAGAGAAAATGTACTGGACAGTGACAGGTGGCAGCCGTTTTGGATGGGAGGGTCATGGAAGACACCTTAGAGGAGAGGATGTTTGAACAGGAGACTTGACTGATGTGACGGTGTCAGGAAGCAGATATCCGGGGGAAGAATGTTTGAGGTAAAAGGAGCTGCAGCTGTAAGAGCCGGAGGTATTCTTCTTTATGTATCTGAGAAAGATCAAGGGGATCAGTATGACTGGAGAGGAGGTGGGTGAAATGAGACCTGATCTACATCCTGGGGCTAGTCTTGAGAGTCTTCTGGGTTACAGTGAGGAATGCTGATTTTATTCCAATTGTAACAGAAAGGTTGGTTTTATTCCAAGAGTAATAGGAAGCTATCAAATAATAATTTGGGGGAGCAGAGTGACTTGATTTTAAGTGGGTCCTACATATAATTTTATTTTAAGTGGAGAACAATCTAGAAGGGGCCAAGAATGGGAGCAGGAAAACTAGTCAGGAGATTACTGCAGTGATACGTGTATGGGAAACCACAGGCTTGAGTCAGAGTGATGGAGGCAGAGAGGCTGAGAATGGTCAGATTTGGGGTACAGTGTAAAGAGGTATCCTACACAGAAGGCTTTCTTTTCCAGGTGACAGAGTGGCCTGGCTGTTTCCATCTTTCCCAGCCGGGTTCACTACACCAGCTGTTCTTTCCCAGTCAGGTTTATGACACCAACTGTTCCGATATGCTTCCAAGCCATTGTGCTCATTTCTCATTGCTTTCTTGGTCTACAAGATGCCATTTCCTGTTCCAGCAAATTTTGTCGGGCCGATGTGGGGAGAACAACCTTCCTGACCCGCTGACACTGAGCTTTGGTGCTTGGTCCCGCCTGTGTGCCTTGACTCTCTGCTTCTCATGAGTGACTTTTTTTTTCTGTGATGCTCCTTGCTCTCTAAAGCACAAAGCACGTGTTGAGCCTCCCACTTGGTGAGAGATGGAGGCAGCCCTGTAGCAACACTATCCGCTGAGAATCTGCCCCCAGCTTCCCCTTTCCACAGTCAGCTGAGATGGTGTGGACAAGAGCATGCTGGGCATCTGTATGGCATGGTTGGCATTAAGCTCTGGTAAATGGGTGATTAATTTTCACCATTGTGGGGATGCTAGGACTTTAAAGAATGAAGCTAGCGGCCCGCCTCAGTGTCTCAGCCTGTCATTCCAGCACTTTGGGAGGCCGAGGCAAGTGGATTGCCTGAGCCCACAGGTTAGAGACCAGCCTGGGTAACTCGGCGAGATCTTGTCTCAACAATGCATCAAAAATTATCCGGGCGTGGTGATGTGCACCTGTAGTTCTGCCTCCTTGGAAGGCTGAGGCAGAAGGATCACCAGAGCCCAGCAGGTCGACGCTGGGGTGGCTGTGAGCGTGCCACTGCACTCCAGCCTGGGTGACGGAGTGAGACTCCAACTCAAAAAAAAAAAAAAAATGTAGCTAGTTTATCCTGAATTTCACAATAAAAGATCAACTGTCCCTACCTGAGGGCGTTTTCTCCTCCTCTTATGACACTTTTTAAACATTTTACTTATCTTTGCTTTCCTTTGTGCTTTATTCTAAAAAATTGTCTTTTGAATCTGTAAAGTGCTTCCAGCTTTTTTGGGATCAAGAAAGGATGTCAATATTAAGTAAATGAAAAAAACAAATGAATATTTAAATAAATATACTGTTTTGTAAGTTTGGTGTAAAGAGCTAGGAGAAAAGAAATAATTATTTATCTTATAGAGGAAATATTCATAAGACATCTTCAATCTTGTTTTTCATATATATGAAAGAAAATGATGCACTAATATTGATTTCCACAAAACCTTAGGAAATGGACTTAGGTGTATAAGGAAATGGCCAAGAATAAAATATATACTTATTATATAGAATTTCTGCAGAGAGAACATTGTGAACTATTGGAAAGGATCAATAAAGGTAACTGTGATTGGGACTTCTTAGATAATATTTAAAAAATAACTTGTTTCCATCTGCCAGGGACTACTTGATTACAATTATACATGAGAAAGAGGGTAGAATAGATGGTAAAAATAAACATAATTTTTATAAATTAAATATACAATTAATATGTGACTTTCTTGTACATTTACTTTTGAAAACAAAAATAATATGTGGTTTGAAATGTTTTAATGATAAAATATTTTGTTGTGAAATAGCATATCAGATTTGAAGCAATTTGTAAAGTGGTGTTTAAAGGAAAAAATTATGAGCAAAACACAAAACAAGTCAGATTTATGACTCTTTTACTTGTTTGTTGTCTTTATGTTCAACTTGAGGACTAGTGTCCTAGTTGGCTAGATGTAAGAGTTGCCAGCCCAGATTCAATCATTCACTATTGTAACCAGAATAAAATGTAGGGTTAAGGATGAATAATTCAATAAATATTTCTGGGAGCTTTTTTTAAGGTTGCAACTCTAATCAGCAAGTGGCATTTAATGGTAACTGGATTAATCAGAAACTAATAAGGTAAAAATTACTTCCTCTCTGCATATAGAAAAGTTTTCTCATTTGCAGTAGCTCTTTTTATGGGGAGAAGTCACTTGGAGTGTTATTATTCAGAACGTAGAAGGTATAGCAAAGCGATAGAGAGCCTGCCATGTGAGAGATAAGGTATACTTTTATGGATCAAAGATGAATTCATAGCAAAATGTACTCTAGTGGGCTATTAGTCAGAGAGGCTTATCTGTGTTGCTTGTCACTTAACATACACAGATTCTCACATACACCCCCACACCCCCACTGCTACTGTTGCTGGAAGTTTTAATCAGGGACTTACAGCCAGTCACTACTCGCCAGCCTTGCACCCTGTTCTCCTCCCCCGGGGTTGAATGGAGTTCATTCGTGCCAAGCCATTGACTGAAAACTTCTGAAAGAAGTTATCCAATATTTCCATGACTTCCTGGTGGGTCATAAAGATTTAATCCTATAATTCCTGGTAGACTGACTGCTGGCCTGTGCAAGCCTGGACTAGACCGACCGGTATGGGTGTAGGTAACATTGTCCCTGCAGGGACAGGCACACAAAGGGTAGTGATTGTGTAGATGAGTCTCCTAAAAACTGAACACTGAGCAGCCACCACCTGTGTTTAGAAGCATCAATTGTATTAGTCAGAGTTCTCCAGAAAAACAGAGCCGATGTTATAGGCATGGATATTTGGCTTATGCAACGATGGAGATTGAGTCGTCCCAGGATCTGCTGTATGTGTCCGGGAGGCCCAGGAAAGCTAGTGGCATAATTCCAGTTCATGCAAGGCCCAAGAACCAGGAGCACCGATGAACCAGGACAGGAGAAGATGGATGTCCGAGGACCAGAAAAGAGCACATTCACCCTCTCTTGGCCTTTTTGTACTATATGGGCCTTCAGTGAAATGGATGATGCCTGCCCACATTCTCAGTTGTTTCTTCAGTTATTTCTTCAGTTCTAGTTTTCTGTTTCATACATAACACACAATAGTTTAGATAAACTTTTGTTTCTTTAGTGTAGTCTTGTTTGTTATAGGATTAAAATCGTAAAGCCAAGTAAGCTCTGTGATATTCATAAAATTAAAGAGCAAACGTTTCCTTTTGGTGAAGGTGATAATAAATCTGCTATTTAAATAAAACATTTTGCTTTTGATAGAGCTAAAGTTAGTCGTAAAGGAAATTATTTTAAAAGATATTATACACAGCTTAAATTTGACTTGATTTAATCAGACATATTCTTCACAACTTAAGACTCTATGAAAAAAGTCCATCAGATCGGACATTTCAATAACTAGTCTCTTTGTCTTATGATCGCTTGAGGTCTTGACTAAGTCTCTTTACAGAATAGTCACAGCATTGTTTAGTTCCCCTTATTGCATAAGAATTTCATTCATTTTTAGAAGCTCCATTGGCCTTACAATAGGCTACTTTATTGCCAATTTTCAATATAAAATCTTAAAAGAGATCACTGGGATGTAGAACCAAAGAATATATGTTGACAAAAATTAAAACCAAATTGTTTATTTGTTTTTTCTATGAAATCTTTACTATATAAATTCATACACACTTTAAAAAACACTAGATGGCACTAGAAATATATTATGATCAATTCTGTTATTCACCAGAAGGAATTATCAATAATTCTGACCATCTAAGATGGCACTTTCTTTGGTTATAACTTTTAAACTCTTAAAATGATTTAAGTATTTTCTACTTGCACCATTGATTATTGAAATAGGTAATGAGATTCCCAAACTGTAGATATACACAGTTCATAATTTGAATTATTCAAAGTATTAGTGTAGTGGACCACAGATACTGCCAAATCCCAGGTTTCTTCATCTTATGAGATTGCTCCCGTGTAAGTTGTTTATGAAGAAGTTCACGCTACAAACGAAAGGAATAAACAGATTTGTGAACTGTTTGACAATCTGGTTACTCATGAGGCATGAATCACATGAACACATTGGGACAAGATTGAAATTCCTCACACTCCCTTCAACAAAGGTAGCGTAAAACGAATGATATGCCACCACATGAAGACATCAGTGACAGATCTGTCATCATTCCATGGAATATTTACGAATGAGTCACAGCACAGGATAATTTAAAATGCCTTGAAATCTTACAACTGAAAGACTTTTCTAAATTTGACAATACTCACAAAAATTTACTGTGATCAATAACGTTTTGTGAAACAAAGAAACTTTTGCAAACTATCAATAAAAATGTTCCATGAGCTGTGTCAGAGTCATGGCTGAGTTATATTCTTAGTCACACGGAGATGCGATTGAAGAATGAGGCCGGTCAGTGAAGTGTGTCTGATAAGCCAAGTGTTAAAATATTTTCTGGAGCTCGTGATTTTTATAGTAATCTGTTTTTAAGGTTTTTGTGTTTGTTGTGACTTCTTTTTTGAATACCAAATACACGTTTATTTTTATATGTAACTTTGTATTCCTTTTCTTTGATAGGGCTTAAAAATGATTGAACTTCTGTCTGTACAAACCTTAACTAATTCTGTCCCAACTCCATTTAAGTTTCACTGATGCCTTCTTCCTATGTAACTCTCTGATCTTATCTACATTTAACCCATTACATACTTATATAAAGAGCAATTATTCGTTTTTATTTCATATAGCTTAGGTTTTTGTTTTCACTACTGGGATTTTGTTCATGTTGTTCTCTTTGTTTTTTTATGCCCCTTCCCTTGGTATTGCCTTTCTAATTTTTACCTGTCCAGGCCTATAAGACCCGGTTATACATCATTTCCTTCCAGAAAAGGGTCCTGGTCGTTCTCTCAAACCTCCACAGTTCCTCAAGTCAGCCAAGAACAATTTTTCCCTTATCTAGAAAAATATATCTTTTAATTTCTTTGGTGATACATTTTTATATATACCTTGCATTATATGTTATATATGTATCTATACATGCATGTATATGGATGCATAGGTACATATATGTATATGTATGAATGTATTATTTTCTCTATTGGGCTCTTGACTTCCTGATGAAAAGGACTAAATATTACTTGTGTTTGTGTCCTTACAGTGTCTGTCATAGTTCTTTATACTTTATTGGCAACCTATAAAAATGTGTAAAAAGATTAATGAATACATGAAATTTGTTTGATCGGTGGGTCATAGCATATGTTTTTCTTTGCTTGTTTATTTGAACTCTCAATTTATTGGTCTTAGGTATGTATATGCTTACATTTAAAATTAATGCAAAACCACAGACTCTTGAAGAAAATAAAAAAGGTTTTCTTTTATGCTTACAAAAGTTAGCTTCTCTGTCAATACAAACAACATCATGAGACTGTAGTTTCCCCTTCCAGCATATTTTTAGTCTCTATCCGGAGCTGGCCAATTACAACCTATGGGCTAAATCTAGCCACCTGCCTGTCTTTGTAAATAAAGTTTTATTGAAACACAGTCACACTCCTTCATTCCAATCATGCTGAAGGCTGCTTTCAAGCTGTAGTGGCAGAGTTGAGTAGTCGTGGCAGAGACTGTACGGTGAGCAAAGCCGAAACTCTTTACTGTGTGGTTTTTTAATAAATTTTTTAAAAACAAAGTTTTGCTGCCCCCTGGTCTAAATCTTATTGGTAGCTAGGTAGCCAGATGATTAGAAAGAAAAGTCCACAAACATTTTTCTTTTCTTTTCTTTTCTTTTTTTTTATGAAGAATGAGTACAGAATGAAAAAAAAAACACGAAAATTTTAGTTTTAGAACTATGAGTTTTTCAGTGTTTGAGAGGTTAGTGCTCTCCTGGAGCAGATACCTCTCATTGGACAGCAGAAACTCTTCCAGAGAAAGAACAGAAGGAGGTGGCTATTTTAGCATTTTTGTTTCTCTTTGCTCAAGTTGGGTTTGGAATCAGGGTAAATTTCTCTTAATGGAGTCAAGATGCAAACCCTGACATAATTGAATATATTTCACTTAAGACAGTTGCAAAGGGGTAAAGTCACATTATCTCCTTTAAAATGGGTAATGCGTTAATTGCCAAACCATGAGTACAATAATATAAAATATATAATTTCCCATAAAGTGTTAATAAACTAATGTGTTGTCAACTTACGTGTATTTGTAAATGCAATGAAAAGAAAACTGACACTGGGCTAAAAAATACATATGCCGAAACAATCAATTCCGTCTGACATAATTTAATCCTTTAACAATTGTCTCCTAAATCTCAAGTTGAAAAATCCAATCAGCCTCTTTAGACCTCATTTTTATGAGCTCCTTAAAGCTTTTCTGATTGTTGATCTACACCTTCTTAAGACACTCTCTTGGCTTCATTGATACCACTGTGTTATCATCTCTACCTGCCTCCTGGATGGCCCTTACCTCTGTCCTGCTTCTCCTTTTCTTCTATGTCCCTATAAGTGTGAGTTTATCACAAGCCCCAGGGTTGGCCTCAGGTTTTCTTGAATCTGATTCCCAAAGAGCTCTTCCTTTTTTTTCTTCATGCTTTCAACTTGTACCCTTATGTACACAATGTTCAACTTCTGATCCCTACTACATTCTTTGCCTTAGTTTCAGCTATGCCTTCGTTGGAATGATAATCAACCTTTTTGCCTCTCAGGAACGCCTAAAACTAAGTTATCTTGGTCCTGTCTCTCTCTCTTTTTTTTTTTTTTTTGAGTTGGAGTCTCACTCTGTCGCCCAGACTGGAGTGCAGTGGCTGCTCCCGGCCACCGCAGCCTCAACCCGCTGGGCTCCGGCGATCCTTCCGCCTCAGCCTTCCAGGTAGCTGGAACTACAGGCGCGCGCTACCACGCCCGGCTAATTTTTTGATTTATTGTAGAGATGAGGTCTCACTTGCCCAGGCGAGTCTCGAACCCGCGCGCTCAGGCAATCCACTCACCTAAGCCTCCCAAAGGCGCGGGATTACAGGCTGAGCCACCGAGCCCGGCTTCTCTTTTTTCTTTTATACCTTTTCATTCTCTTCCACAGTGAAACAAAACTTTCCTTTTCTGTTCTAATTTCATCGCCAGATTCCTGGTCCAAATCTATATTACCTCATATTTTCACAGTATTGAGAGTGTTTTAACTAGTTTCCTTGACTCTTTTTCTCTCGTATCCATTTTATAAATTACTTTATAGTAAATTTACTTATTTGCTCTTCGAAATAAAATATTCTAGAATTTGCATTTTCTTTATTAATTTTATTCATAATTTCATGAAGAGGAACAATTGAATGTGATAGAGGTTTTATTTATTCATTTAACAAATATTTTATGGAACAACAGTGAACAGTGACATGGTGATTCGTTGAATATTCTAGCTTCTGGAAGATGGCGATCTCTGCCCTCATGGAGTTCATATGATCATTAGAGGAATAGATGATAAACAAGATAAAAAAGTGAAATTACATAATATGAGTTTTATGTGCTAAAGAGAAAAATTCAGAGGGTAGAAAGATATGACATATTGAAGGAAGACTTCACTGGAAAAAAATGACTCAAGTAAACACATAAAGTGTAAGAGACAGCTATGTGGTTACATGGAAAAAGAACAATACAGACAGAAAAAACAACAAACAGAGAACATACACCTGACATATTTAAGGACTAGTATATTTAAGGCAGTGGAACAGAGCGAACAAAACTGAGAAAGATGAAAGTTCAGAGAGATGGCTGGGGGCTGGATCTCAGAGCGTCTTGTAGGTCATAGTAAACACTCTGGCTTTATTTTGAATGAGATGGGGATCTACTGAGGAGTGTTGTGCAGAGAACGGACATCATCAATATGAGATTTGAAGAGAACTGCTCTGGTTGCTGTGCTGAGAACTAAGGGGAGAAAGGACAGAAACAGGCAGACCTGTGATAAGACTACTTGCCACAATCCTGGTGTTGACTGAGGGTCCCTAAAGAAGCGGACTCTGTGGCTGAGAATAATGTGAGAGGTTGATTAGACTTCTTGGCAGTGATGCCTGTGGAGGGGAAGAGAAGAAAACAGGACCAGATGATGAGAAAAGTTGGTTTGTGATTGAAAGCCCACAAAATCCTCAGCCGAATCCAGGGGAGTCTCCGAAAGTGGAATGACCATGCAGACTGCATTATGTTGGAGGACTGGGCCTTTGTCCTTCCACATGAACTGGTCACTGAATGTGAGCTGTCTCAGGAAGACAATATGGCCCTGGGTGGGTTTTTCAGTGGAGGCAATTCCCAGGGAGGTCTGGCATCTTACGTGCTGTCTACCAGAAGTACGATACTCTCAGGAGTTTGGAAAATTGGTCCTTCATTCTTGAGGGGGATTCTATGTGGTACATCACAGCACCTTTTGTACGAGCCAAGAGGTGATCATGGCTTGGACCAGAGTGTTGGCAGCGGGAATGATGAGAAGCTATCAATCTCTGAATACCTCTTGAAGATATAACCTGTAGGACCAAACTAACATTTTCTGATGGATCATATTTGGGACATGAGAGAGACTAAGGAAGCAAAATTGACACCATAACTTTTGGCTTCAGGAATTGGTAAATGGATATCTCATGACCTGATATGAGGAAAATGGTGAAAGGAACTAGTTTGGGGGTGGCTGTTAAAACTAAATTTTGTTGGAGGCATCCGTTAGACAGTGAAATAGATATAATTTTCTAAAATTCAGTGAGCTGTCTAGGCAGGAGATGTACATTTAAGTCACCGGTCATGAGACTAGGTAAAATTATTTAAGGTGATAGTATAAGTAAATAAGAAAAAAACAAAAATCCGGTGATTGAGCACTGGGGCATTCTGACATCGAGAGCATAAAAAATAAAGACTAACTAGCCAATGAGACTGAGAAAGGTAGAAAGAAAACCAAACAAATGTAACAAGTACAAACAGGTGGCATTAGGGTTCAGATCCTAATAAAGGCCTGATAATCAAGTCCTTCCTTTCTGGAAGAAAGACCTCAAGTCCCAATCAATTTCCAGCAACAATGTTTTTGTAGATCAATTTAATAAGGGACTTTTATTTCATTCATATTTTTGTTTTCGGCATTCCAGTCTTAACAACTGGATAAGAGTTTAATTTAATTCTCCAGAAGGCAGATGGCTTTTCTTTTGCAGTATGAAAGAAGCCACAAAAACCTCTTTTCCAAACTGATTCCCAATAGCCAATCTCTGCTTAAGATGCATTTTTTTCCTATATAATGTAAATGGTAACGCAGGTAAAATATACCCAGGAACATTAAACTAATTGTTAGAAAAGACTTAACTAGCTTTATGATTTAAGTTTTAAACAAATATTTACAACTTGATCTTTTGTTGACAGTGATTGTCAGAGCCTAGAATGCAATACTTACACATTCCCATTCATGCACACAACACACACACCATTATCACACAACTTACTCCTTATGTCTTGAGAGAATCTTCTGTTTCCTTTACATCTTTGGCCTCCCAGTCAATTCCAAGTCCAAACAACTTCTCATTCCAACTTCACTCTCAGATTTTAAACAAATTTTCCACCCACACATCATTAATACTTTTTCCTAACCTTTTGTGTTGTACTGCCAAAATCTGAAACCTGACTCAAAAAGGTCACCAAGTAAGAATAATAATAAGTGAGTTATAAAGTGGTTATTTCAAAATAGAATATGGGAGGTCAGAATTCAAGATTCCCTACTGGAATCATACTTTATTTTACCGCAATGAATAACTGCTATCAGTTAAAAAAAAAAAAAAAATCCTATGCCGGATTCTTTCATACTCTTTGTATGAAGAAAAAAGTTTTGGAATATGTGCCTTTTTTCATACAAAGTGCCCCCACACGAACACCAGGATAGCTGCAATTCATCGGAGGCATCACCTATAGAAAGAGGCTGTCACAAGGACAACCAGGACACCCACTAGTGTGTGGAGATCCCTGAGAATGCATGAGTTTTTAAGAAATCTGGCCTGTATTTCAGTTTCTCCAGTCTGCCATGTATTTACAGGAAGCTGCAGCTGGTCTCCTGCACTCATGCTGTCTCTCTTATCCCAGGTCTGCCTTGTCATAGCTGACTTTGGAATCTCCCAAGTGATGGTCTGTAAAATTTGAAGCAATAATTGTCTCTTAATTCCGTGTTTGCAGTTTCCAAATATCGCTTACAGTTCTTTATTCAGTTAAGTAGCCATATGGACACCAACCATCTATGAGAAAATGTTTTCCTCAAAAGATGTGATTTAACACTCTAAGATTAGGAATTAGTGGCACCAAAACATGCAAAAAAAAAAAAAAAGTGATGGTTGGTATGTGAGATAAAAATTTGTTCAATATGGAACTAGTGGTTTATGTATTGCAAAATCAAAACTGAGATCTATGAATTTACTACAAGCCATTCAGAATAAATAACATATGAAATACAGATTCTGGCACAGATATAAGATGTAAAAATCAAAATCAATGGATTGAACCTGCAGGTTTCATTTGCTCACAAACTTGTACAAACTATTATTCTGCAAAAAAACCCCAACAAAACAAAACAAAACAACAATAAACTGCTGCCTTTTTGCAAACAAGCCTAAGAGCATCCCTCCAAAGAGGCCAAAATAAACATGCATATATATGTATAAAGTGTTATGTTCAACATAAATGCTATTTCTAGAAAAAATTTAACTGCATAGGTAAAAAGCAAAAACACAAAAACAATGTACAACATCTTAAGCTATGAAAGCACCAAAAAACAAAACCCCCCCAAACCCCCCAAAAACCCAAACAAACAAAAAAGCAAAAAACAGATATATTAAGTTTAACGTATTCTAAACAATTTGGATCACAACCTTGGTACATGATTGTGATGGAGGATATTTTATGCATTTTGCTATAGATAAAAATAAAATAAAAATAAAAGATTGCAAATCTTTTTAAAAAATCTTAAACCATGGTCTGGTTGGGAGTTCTTTCATTTGAAAAATGTGATATTTGCATGGAACTGCTTGAATCTTTTCATTTTATAGTCTCTCCCTCCCCACACTGGATAGAATTGAAGATAGGATTTTCCCTTTTGATAAAGTAATTGGAAAATGAACATGTTATTTGTAAATTCCTGTTTAGTAACTAGTGATAAACTTGAAATATTAGAATACATTATAAGCCTTAGTCCTAGGTAGACTTATGCAAATTAATCTCTTAACTATCTTTTGAAACTTATATTCACACTGGCTTTCAAGATGTTTTGAGTTATATTTGTTCCTCATTTTTTCCAGACCTGCTTCTGATTTTGAGGCTACTTTTTAAATTTACGTGTGATTGACAAGGAGCTGCTTTTTTTTGTTTTTTTAAAATAAGGCTTCTTATAACTATGGCAGACTGCTTTGTTCTCGTCTTCTAAGAAGGGCCATTTCATTTTTTAGAGACACTCTAAAGTCATGTGGTCATCAACTTTGGAGACTATTTTTCATATGAGTGCTGATAAAAATTGAAACCCAAGTAGACCTCACTGCATGTCATCCTATGAATGTTGACAGTGGAAGGAACACCTTGCCCATAGCATACTGTCACTTCTGGGCTGAAAAGCTGGGGAAGATGCTTAATTTTTATTTTGTGCAAGTCAGAAAAACTTAAAGCTGGTTGCCCCAGTTTCCTTGTTGACCTCAGCCGATGAAGTGAACAGGTAGTGTTAATTCAGATTGAAGAAATGATCTGAATCTTGGTTTGTGTAGATTTATAATCTACATGCAATATTAACTAAATCAGATAGCTTTGGCAGGTCCTCGTGTGTACATAGGTTCCCTCCTACCCTCTTCCTTATCCATTAGTTGTTGAACTTTGTAAGCTGACATTGATACAGTACAATGATGCTTTGTTGCACCAATTTTATAAACGTATACAATGCAATACGTGTTACTTTTCTGAGGCAAATCAAAAGTAAGTTTCTCAAAGTTTTTGCTGCTTTCTTTAGCAGCATTCGATGGAGGATATTTTATGCATTTTGCTATAGATAAAAATAAAAATAAAAATAAAAATAAAAGATTGCAAATCTTTAAGAAAAATCTTAACCATGTACCAAGGTTGTGATCCAAATTGTGTAGGATAAGTTAAACTTAAATTGCATTCTATTAACCAATATGAGTGTATTTCTGTAAGCATAGTTACGTTGAAATAAAGTTTTAAAAAGCAAAAAAAAAAAAAAAAAAAGAAAGACAACAGTTGCATGTGATATTCTAAAAACCAAATTCAAAAAAATGTTTCAATAGGAATGAGGTGTAGGCTGTTTCAAATTCTGCTGATACAACAATTAAGATGAAAACTAATAAATGACTATTGGATTTAGCTACATGGAAGTTCTGGTGACTTTGACCAGAACAATTTTGGTAGAATATTGGGGACAAAAACTTGTTTTGAGTGAAATAAAAAGACAATAATAACAAATATGTACAGCTCTTTCAAGAAAGTTTTTCTCCAAAGAGAAAGTAAAATTAAGCATTAGATAGAGGAAAAAGTATAGACCAAAGAAGAATGTTTCAGATATGAGAGACTACACTTCTTATATGCAAAATAAAAAAGGATCAGTAGGTTATGAAAGGTTGATGATACAAGAAAAAAAGGGAGTGACTTGTTAATATTGAAATAAAGACTATACAATTATATTTTAATAAACAATATGCAATATCTGATAATGATGATTCAGATACAAACTAATCTTTTAACTCAATAGATCTATATTATTTTATTCAATGGAATATACAACATTGTCACAAGAAACTTCACACGTAGATCATTATCTTACTTTGGCTTCCTCTGACAGCAACCCTGAATCAGCAACTTGAGTGTGGGGAGTTTAGTAGGAAAGTGTTCACGTTAAATGAAAATGAAAGTAGAGGGGTAGTGAATGCAGAGCTGGGGGAGCATGTGATAAGAGGCGATGGAATCTATGCTATTAATTGATTTATTGCTTTTCATCTCCAAATCCACCCTTTCTTCACTGCTTTGTGATCAGGGATCTGGACCCATCAAGCATTATTCCTTTGCAGCAAGAATGATACTAAGCCTTGCAATGGAGGGCGGAGGAGGAAACTTTCAGGAAAAAGGAGATTCTCTTGCTGGGTCCGGTGTGCTTCTCTCGCTCGTCTCCTGCAGCGTGTTCATTTATTCATTTTGTCTTTTTTAGTGCCTGGTGACGAACAGCACGTGGTGACTTCTTGTGGGTAGTTTTGCTGGTACAGCCCTCGTGGCTTCACGGTGAAAGGCTGCTGTCACAGAAGCGGAGTGTCATCGGGGCCATGAGTGCCTTGACTGGCATCCCCCAGCACACCTCCTCAGGTAACTTTGACGTTCTAGTGGAGTGTCTCTGGCTAGGCATCTTCACTTCCATAATGTCCGTGGCGCCCTGTTGGGGAGTTTCATCGTCAGCTCTGAAGCGTGGCACCTTCTTCTCAATTAGCTTTCTCTGGCACTCCAGAAATCAGTTTTCCAGTGACTTCTGCTGGTGTGGCACCTCAGTGAACTTTTCTCCATCCAGTGAGCCAGCTATGCTCTCTTCGATGAGGTCTGAATATCAGACATGGTAGGAGGTGGCCTCTTCCTTGAGGGTTCTCCCTCAGTTTTAGGGGAAGTTATTGCTTCCTATACCTGCCGTTCTTCCTATATCTAGCCAACTACCCACTATTCATAGTCTTTTTTTTTTTAATACTGAATTTTGACTGTTTAAATCACTGTGTGATTTTTGTCTCGTGATTGGACCCAAACAATACAATTTCCCTGGGTGAGTGAGCCCAATGAAGACTCAGTGTTAAGGGTCACAGATCTTTAAGGCAAAACTGAATGAAGTCCAAACAGTTTGAAAAAGCTCAACCTCTGATGATATAAGCTCTCAGCAAACTAGGAATAAAAGGAAAACTATTAAATATGATTTAAAAATCTACAAATCTTTATAGCTAACATCCTATTCGATGTTGAAACTTCCATCACTTTTTCCTTGAAATTAAGAAAACACAAAGATGTTCACTATCAAGATTTCTATTCAACATTATAATGAAGTTATTACTCAGTACCTTTATTTAGAAATTTAATAAAATATATTCTTATCACAATTAAGTAAATAAAATTATTACATTAGAGAAGATTAAGTTGTGTCAATGAAAAGTCCTAGCCAACTCATAAATAGGTTAATAAGTAAATTTAGCAAAATTTCTGGATTCAAAGTCATCATATAAATATTAATTTTATTTCTATATATTTTAGTTCTATATATTTATTTGTCTATATAAAAATGTGTGTAAAATAGCACACAAAACCATCATATACCTGGGAATAAACATAAAGAAAGATATATAGATATATGCATAGAGAATATTGAAATATTGCTGAGAGAAATTAAAGACCCACTTAGATGAGAAGATATTAATATTCATTGACTGGAAGACTCAAATGTTGCTCAAATTCATGTGTAGATAGAATGCAATCTTAAGTGATATCTAAGTGTTATTTTTATTTCTTAGAAATTATTGTGCTGCTTTTAGGTTCTATATGTAAATGCAAAGACTTAGAATAGCTTGGACAACATTCTATGAGTAACAAAACTGTAGGACATACACTTACAAAATATCAAGTCATATTCTAAGTTTGGAATGTTTAGGGCAATGTGGTATCACTGAAAGAGTTGAGAAATAGACCAACGGGGCAGAATGCAGAGCCCAGAAGTAGACCCACGCAGATACAGTCACCTGATTGGTAAACAGAGTTGCAACTGCAAATTTTTGAGAGAAGAATGGTCTTTTTATAAAGTGGTACCAAGTCAATTAGGTATCAATTTGGGAAAAAAGGCTCCTAGTTCCTACCTTATACCATACCAAAAAAAAAAAAAAAAATCAATTTAAACCTACATGTTAGAGGAAAAACAATGAAGCAGTGGAAGAACACATAGGACAATATATTTATGACACTGAGGTAGGCAAGAAATCTTAAACAGGATGCAAAAAGCACTAACCATGAAAGGAAAAGTTGATAAAATGGACTCGATTTAAATGAAGAACTTTTGTTCATCAGAAGATAACATGAGAAGAGCAAAAGGACAAGACCTGCCACAGACTGGGATAAGACACTTGTTACATTTATGTTACAAATATCTCTTACATTTTAAAAAAGTATTTATGATTCATGTTTATTTGTAATTCTATACATCTATTTCTGTAACCAGGAACAGGACAAATTCATAAAAACATATTAGATACAACACAAAACTAAAAATTATGCAAAGGCTTCACAAAAGTTATCCAAATGGCTAATATGCCTATGGAGAGGGGCCCAGCGCTAATTATCAGACAAATGCTAATAACAACCATATTGAGACACTGCAACATATTTACAAGAATGGCTAAAATCAACAGGACTTGTAGACAATAGCAACTTTTGGGAAGGATGTGGAACATCTTTGCTGATTGGAGGATAAATTGGTATAAAAGCTTGGAAAACTATTTGGCAGTATCCCCTAGAAATAGCTAGCTAACTAGATTCTTAAAATAACGTATTTATATGTGTATACCTATTTAATATTGGATATCAATCAATCGCCATCTATCTCCAATAGCTGAACAATTCCATTCAGTATATGTATCCACTGGACTGTGGCAGTTACTCACATTTTCCTTCTTCCTGTTGACCTCAGAAGTTTTGGGGAGTACTAGTCATGTACTCTCCAAAGAGGAGTTGTAGAATGGCCCTCTGTTGGGATGAGTCTGATGCTTTTTCATATTAGACTGAGATTATGGATTTGGCAAGAAAGGCCAATGAGGGAGAGTGTCGTTTTCATCACCTCCTAACAAGCCTACATTCTATCAGCTTGACTTATCATTGTTGATGTTGATCTTGATCACCTGGATAAGGTGTGTTGGTCAGCTTTCTGCAATGTAAAGTTACTCTTTCTCCCCCATTTCCTTTTTTAAAAATATATTTTAAAGATGTCGGGTACAATTCAGGAGTAGGTACATAAGTGGTCATTATATGGGTGAAGTTTGGGACTCCCATTGGTCCTCATAAGAAGTAAACTCATATGTGACAGTGTTATTCATAACAGCGTTAATCTGGAAACTACTGAAATATCTTCTGTAGCAGAATGGCTGAATACATTGTGGCATATTAGAAAATATTGTTTTAAATAGCAGTGAAGAATCAAATACAGACTCTGGCAGCAACCTGAATAATCGCCAACCTAATAACAAACACAAAAAGGCTGACACAAAAGAGTATACGCTGTGCGATTCCATTTACATCAAGTTCAAGAACAGGCAAAATTAATTTATGCTGATTGGGATGAGAGTAGTTGTTTACTCAGGAGGATGAGGAAGGGAAGGAACTAGATGATGGGTAGATGAGGGACCCTGCTGTATGCTGGAATGTGTAGGATGATTTAGGCATGTATTAAACAGGTGTGATACGTGTAATAGCCTTTTGAGCCATGCACTACAGACTTGGGTGGTTTATCTCTGTGTAAGTTATACTTCAATTCGAAAGAGAAAAAGAGATCATTTTGCTGAGAATGAGAGTTGAGTAGCAACGTAGAAGGTTCTCAGACATGTGCAGATATTTGAAATAATTGCTGTGGAGAATGAGAGGGTCAACTAGCTGAAACAAAGAAGAGTCACTGAGAGCTCAGTGCCGTTGAACATCATGTTCTGCGAGGCTCATATTAACTCCTCCTCGTCACTGACCGTCCAGCCCAATCACTGTCTTCCGGAGCAGGATCTTCCTGGAACACAGCATGCTCAAGTCGTCCCAGGCAACTTAGACTCCATGTGAGTACCCCATCCAATAACACAGTGCTTCGTTTGTTTGATTACCTCATCTCCAGTGACTTCCCTCTTTACCCCATTCCACTTCAGCCACTCACACTTCATGACCAGGTAAATGCCAGAATGAGATAGGCATTCGATGAAAATAACCGATGGATGGTGCTCAGACCTATCCGAGATGATAGAGTGTGAGTTTTATTGGAACATTAACACGTTCCTAGAGTTTCTTTGTTTTGTTTTGCTTTCTTTTGTTTCAAACCTCCAGCAGATCTATCATAAAGAAGTAGAGAAAAGGCTCTGCTCTCTGAGAGTAACTAGAAACTAGGCATGCTAAATAGCTCAAGGTGCTTGCCTATTCTGGAAGCCCATGAACCAGAGAATTAAGAGGGTCCGAAAGGAGTTGGTAGACAGGAAGAAAACAAATGACTCTTTGGACTGGAGTAGTCTTGCGGCACGAGAGGACAGCGATGACGCGAGAGTATGGTCAGAGTGAATGACAGAAGTTTGATGTTTCTTGATTTCTGAGATGCAGGTCATGACAAAATAGGAAGTAGCCTGAGAATGGCTGGAGTGGAAATGCGGGTGACCACATATTCTGCGTGGGGCCGTATCTTTTTTTGGATGTGTAAGAAGGGCTCTGATTGCTGCAGACTTCCCTGAGACTTGTGAGAAGGATGTGTGCAGTTTAGTGGTAAGTTGTCTCTCTCCCAAGGAGACAGGTAAATGATCCACAAAGCGAATTCCTCTGAATATTTTAAGAAGTGAGTTCTTTTTTTAAAAATAAACTTTTTATTTATAACAATTTTGGAGTTACAAAAGTATGGTGAAGACGCTATAAAACATTTCTGTATGCCTCACACCTACTTTCCCCTATCATTAAATCATGCTTAGCAGGATATAGTTGTTACAACTAATAAACAAATATTGGTACATTATTACTATCTAAAGTTCATACTTTATTCGTATTTATTCATACTTTATTCAGATTTTACCTAATGTCCTTTTAATATTCCAGGAACCCATTGGGGATATGTTATAGCTAGTTGCCGCGTCTTCTGAGGCATCTCTGGACTGTGGCAGTTGCTCAGACTTTCCTTCTTCCTGTTGACCTCAGAAGTTTTGGGGAGTACTGGCCAAGTGCTCTCCAAAGAGGAGTTGTAGAATGGCCCTCTGTTGGGATGTGTCTGATGCTTTTCCGTATTAGACTGAGATTATGGATTTGGCAAGAAAGGCCAGTGAGGGGGAGTGTCATTTTCATCATCTCCTAACCAACCTACATTCTATCAACTTAACTTATCATTGTTGATGTTGATCTTGATCACCTGGATAAAGTGTGTTGGTCAGCTTTCTGCAACATAAAGTTACTCTTTCTCCCCCATTTCCTTTTCAAAAATATATATATTTTAAAGAGTTAGGTACAATTCAGGATTAGGTACATAAGTGGTCATTATACAGGTGAACTTTGGGACTCCCATTGGTCCTCATAAGAAGTAAATTCTTTTTTAAAAAAAGAGGGAGGTGCTGGTAAATTGATTATTCTTTCCTTTTACAACTCTACAAAAACTTACATTTCTGAGCTGTTTCAAAATTGTTTCTTTGCAAGTTAATTTTTATCTCCCTTCAGATCATATATTCCTAGATGGCAGGAAGTTTTACTTTTATCCTCAGAGATGACTTTTTAATTTCTCTGGTATCTTTGACAATGATGAGCCAGAGGAAGGACATGGAACAAGGACACAAGAAATGTGATACTTTTGGGGGATTCCAATTTTATGATTCTATAATTTCTGCACATATTTAAAAAATAAGTATTGGAATTGACTTTAGCTTCCAGGGAACTATTGACCTGATAGGTTCTTCTGGGTAAGCTTTGCTCTGTCATGAGGTTTAGGGAAGTTATGGGGTTGATCTAAAGACCTTTATTTCCACTGCACCTCTCCCAATCCATGGGTAACATTTTCTTCAGATTTTCCTTCTCTCGGAAGGCCTCACTGATAACATTCATGGAGCAATGCTGATCACTTCCTTTCCCTGGTTTCATCTATACCTGTATAAACTTCCAATCAAAATCAAACTCTTTTATTTCTGTTTATAAATGAATTTTTGATTTGTTTTCTTCTTTGAACTAGATTGTGAAAAGCTAGCTTGATCCTTAAACTTTAGTATCCGTACTAAATAATTTATGTTGGCACTTGGAGCAACATGAAAGGTAAAATATTTCACATTATCCACCCTCTCATTTTATGAATATGGAAATGGACACAAAGAGTAGGTAAATGATTCAAAGACTCATCTATGATCACACAACTTGTTCATGAGTGATCTCATTTGTCCAGTGTATATTCTAGGACATTCCACAGTTATTCTGTACCCTGACCCCTATAAGATCTACTGATGAGGAAAGGACAGACGGGTTAGGAGACATTGCGGTGAGTAACTGAATAGAAGAAAAATAAAGATCAATTTAGGAAAGTGGAATCAGAAGGGACCCAGAAGGAACACAGGAAATGGAGGCTGGCCTGTAGCACAAGGAGCAGTCGGAGAGCTAGCCTTGGAAGGAGAATGACATGACCAGTACATTATCAGACTGGGTGTCAGAGATCAAGATGCGTTGGCCCTCAAGGCCACTAGCCAGAGCATCGCCTTGGTAGTGTAGAATAAGAAAACTAAGGGCCTCTGAAGTCGTAGAAGAGAGGAACCGAGGTGAAGGATGGATCATCTTACAAGGTTGATGAAGTATTCAAGATTAAGGATGGAGTTGGGTTTAAGAGAGACACTAAATCAGCAGTAAAAGAGGGAGAGGGATTAGCAGGTGGAAAATCATTACAGCAAGGAAGGGTGGTGGGTGGGAAAGTTTAGCTCATGTGCACATCAGATGATCTGGGGTTTTGAAAGACGGATGAAGGAAGTTATGGAAATTGCATTGCTGAGAAAAAAGATTACATCCAACTCACATACCCAAAGAAATGTGAGGTACGGGAAAGAAACCGCCTGAATGTGTGATATCTTCAGGGAAGAATTTCAGTAACAACCATTAGAGGGGACACATCTGAATTCAAATGAGAATGAAGTTGCACTTTGCTGCGAACACACACTTTATTCAAGATTCAGTCCTCATGGTAGATCTGCCATCTCCCACCCAGGTCTAATTGCAGGAGCACCAACTTAGCCCCGAAGAAAGCATTCCATATAGCCTTTCAGAGCTTCATCTTTCATTATGTTCATATATTTCATATGTTTTTCTCATTATTTGTAACATTTTTTACATTTGATCCTCCTTTGTTCGAGTTCCCTGAGGACTAGCCAGTTAACACACGCTTGGGGCAAGCCCTCTGGCATGATACAGGTAGAACTAGGAGAGAGGTTTCTGACTTCTTCAACTGTTTTGGAAGTAAGATAATATATACAAAACAAGAGAAAACCTTTGCATAATTGCAAGTTTTTTTTTTTTTTTTGAGTTGGCGTCTCACTCCGTCGCCCAGACTGAAGTGCAGGGGCAGGCTCCTGGCCACCGCAGCCTCAACCTGCTGGGCTCCGGCGATCCTTCCGCCTCAGCCTTCCAAGTAACTGGAACTACAGGCGCGCGCCACCACGCCCGGCTGATTTTTTGATTTATTGTAGAGATGAGGTCTCGCCAAGTTGCCCAGGCGGGTCTCGAACCCGCGGGCTCAGGCAATCCACTCACCTCAGCCTCCCAAGGCGCGGGATTACAGGCTGAGCCACCGAGCCGGCGAAGATAAATCTTTAAGAATGGATTACCCCCACCCCCCACCCCCCACCCCCCACCCCCTTTGGCTTACATTGCATTGACTTCTTGATTATTTTTGATGCTCCATGATCGACTGATTTTCACTGATGCTATCAGGAACTATCAAGAACTCACTTGACTATTGTAAGTTTTTGTGTTTGTATAGTAGATAATTCGCAAGCATGTGCTATTTTGTTGAATATTCGAAGTTGGCTGACTACTGAAGTCCTTTTCTAGAATGCATTTCTCAGATAGAGAGAAGTTCTTGGGCTCGTTTGTTGGCAGAAAAATTTATCAAGTGCCTATCATGGGCTACATATGTGTAATATTAAACTGAAATTTATGCCACTGTTGATAATCCATCCTTTTTAGCTCAAAAAGTCAGAAATTTGATCTAATTCAATATATTCAAAAACAAGTTCCCTTTTAAAAGGTTTTCAGTCTAACATCAGATTTTAGATGTACAAACAAGTGAATGACTTCACGAGTTTTATTTATATTGTGCCCATGAAAATTAAAAATTCTCTAGGTCAAAAATATTTCTGTATAATGAAGCTTTTCCCCTGATGCAAGACTCATTTAGAGGAATTTGTTTTCTATACGCATCCAGGGTAATAAAGTATTTCTTAATGCCTGTGCTGTATTATGAAGAATCACCTGTGTGTACAATTTGTTGTGTTTTTTAAAGCTACTTTAGCATCTAAAGTGTGAAGTGGAGCAGTAGCCCAGTTTTTTTATTTTCCTGCTTGGAAGAAGTAGTTAATCGTTAACTTCCTGTATTCCTACCTATTCCTTTCAAAAGCACAAATAATTTTCCTTGCCAGAAACCTCCTAAATTTCAAAGCATTTACAATATACACTGACATGATGTGGGAGGAGTGATATGTCATGCTCTTGAATTCAAAGCTTTTTCCCCCCTCTTCTCATTTTGATTTGTGTCTGGTAAGAGTAGCTCTATATGGAGTCTGGTCTTATTTGAAGCCCAATTATGGTTGTTCTTTTTTTTTTTTTTTTTTTTTTTTTTGAGTCAGAGTCTCACTCAGTCGCCCAGACTGGAGTGCAGTGGCCGCTCCCGGCCACCGCAGCCTCGACCCGCTGGGCTCCGGCGATCCTTCCGCCTCAGCCTTCCACGTAGCTGGAACTACAGGCGCGCTACCACGCCCAGCTGATTTTTTGATTTATTGTAGAGATGAGGTCTCGCTTGCCCAGGCGGGTCTCAAACCCGCGGGCTCAGGCAATCCCCTCACCTCAGCCTCCCAAGGCGCGGGATTACAGGCTGAGCCACCGAGCCCAGCTTCTCTGATTTTTCATTAGCGAGTACTGGCTTTGCTTTAAAATACAGGCAATAAATGGAGATACTGGCAGAACCTATTGAGATATTTTTCAATGCTTTTACAAAAGTTAAAAACAGGTATTGTCTCAATGTTAATGTAATTAAAATTAATTTCCTCTGATAACATGGGCTGTAATGGTTCTTAAAACTAACTCAATATAGAGTCGGTTTTAGGGTAAAAGCACAACACATTTTAATGATAGCAACAAGGAAATGAAATGCCAACAAACTCCGCGTTGATGGAAAAACAGCCATTGGTTAATATGACCCTCAGTCATGGTAACCATGTGAAGAGGGAGTGAACCAGGATTGCAAACTTGGATTTGGATCTGGTCACTCAGTAGACCCTGACTTGTGCTGCCTCTGGGTTGGAGTCCACTCTATCATAATTATTATGTTTTTGAACTTCCGAAATTCATGGTGAGAAGCCTTTTTTCCCGGTGGAAAACTCACCCTAGAGTGTCTGTCAATGGAGGCTGAATGGTGGGTGAAGGGGCTAGGCAGCCTTAAAATAATAAGAGTAGATATTATTTGTTGTGTCCCTCCTAGATGCCAGTGTTGCATTTCTACTGTGTGCTCCTAAGCTAAGTGACTTTTGTTCGTTTGTATTTTATTCTTTCAATTCCCTCAGTAATATATCTCTCCCTCTTTTTTTTTTTTTTTTTGCTGTGAGAGCTTAAAGTGCCCAAATTCAAGTTGCTTTCTGTTGGCAAAGTCAGGAAGATTTTGTGCTTTTTCCAGGGGAAGAAGGTCCATTTTTGGCAGAGACAGAGGAGGGAAAATAGGAAGGACTCCCTTTGTCCAAGCAGTTGCTCTGACTCTGTCCCTATGCTCAAAGTTGAGTGCAGATTAATTATCATACCCTGACCCCCTTCCCTTATGGCTTTGCATTTTTCACAAGGCAGTGAAGATGCTAGTAGTTTGGGAACTGAACTCCTGGACTGGTGGAAACAGACAACCACCAAAAGATAGTGCAATAGGAAAAGCTTCTGAAGGAGATAACTGAGGTGGCTCTATGGCTGCAAATCCCCCCCACTCTGGACTGGCCTTGATACAGAGACCCGCTAATGTCTGTCCATATTGCCACAGCCCCTAGACAAGGGCATGGCAAGGGTTCAAATGCTCCTGTACATTCCTGAACAACATTCCTGAGAGTCCCCATATCTCCTTTGCATTCCCAGTAAGTAGCTTCAAGGAATCCTTGGCTTCCCTGTAGACTTTGCCCAATCAATTGAAAGATGCAAATCTCCCATTTATTCCCTTTTTCTGAGTAGTCGTAAGTTTGAATAATGTAGTTTCAATGTAATCGTAAGCCTTGTGATTTGTATAACTTTTGAAGCAACGTAATCCTGTTTTGCGATTTGTATAACTTTTGCGTAATGCATCATGTCTTAGGCCTTGTAAATTTCCTTTACTCTATGGCAAACTTGATTAACGCTTCTGCTGGGCCTTACTGATAAAAACTATGAGTTACCTCTGATACCTGGCACCAGGAAGTCTGGACTGAAAAATGTCACTATCGATAAATGTGGCTGAAACTCAATTTTATACCATGCTCTGCTGGTCACATGGTTAATGTACAGGTACTAGCAACTCTGGACTTATAAAAGTGAACTGCAAAAGTCTGGAAGGTGAGCAGAACCATTTTAGAAAGACCTTGAGTCTGGCTCTACTCCCTGGATTTGAACTCAGAAATAAACTTCTTTCTACTAGTTCCCTGCCCCTTTGATTTATT
>CAUYQG010032069.1:0-22476 GCA_963574415.1 Tarsius wallacei | reverse complement strand
TTTTTTTTTGTTTTTTTTGAGTTAGAGTCTCACTCTGTCGCCCAGACTGGAGTGCAGAGGCTGCTCCCGGCCACCGCAGCCTCGACCTACTGGGCTCTGGCGATCCTTCCGCCTCAGCCTTCCAAGTAGCTGGAACTACAGGTATGCACTACCACGCCTGGCTAATTTTTTGATTTATTGTAGAAATGAGGTCTCGCCAAGTTGCCCAGGTGGGTCTCGAACCCGCGGGCTCAGGCAATCCACTCACCTCAGCCTCCCAAGGCATGGGATTACAGGCTGTGCCACTGAGCCCGGCTAGATCCTCTCACTTTCAACCTATTTATTTCAGTCTGTTGTAGACAACATATAGTTGGGTTACTTTTAAAACCCATTCTGTCAATCTCTATCTTGACAGGTGAATTTTACCCATCTACCTCTAAAGTAATTACTAATAAGGAAGGACTTACTTCTATAATTTTGTTGTTTATTTTCTGTATGCATTACAGGTTTTTTGTTCCTTTATTTTCCACATTATTGTTTTCCTTGGTTTTTGGTTGATTTTTTTGTTTTTGTAGTGGAACATTTAGATTTCATTCACATCTCCTATTGTGTGTAATCTGTAGCTATTTTCATTGTGGTTACCAAAGGGTTTCATTTAATATTCTAAAATTATATATTGCAGCACTATTCATAATAGCAAAAACAGAACCAACTCTGCTGCTCATCAAAAGTGAACTAGATTTAAAAAATGTGGTATACATGATGGAATATTATGCAGCCACAAAGAACAAAATTACGGACTTCACAGCAACTTTGATGGATTTAGAATCTGTCATACTCAGTGATCTATCACAGAAAAAAAGAACTGAACACCACATGTTTTCACTCATGGTGGACCCTCAACATTTACCATAATACTACATGAAAGGAATTGGCAATAGTGGTACATTTTTAATTTTAAAATTGCCATTTGGTCTTTCTTTATCACTTCAATATTTTTTGCTAATATTTTAACTTTTTGTTTCCTCCAAATATGTTCCTAATTGCTTGCTGATACATTTTAAGATGTCTGCTTTAAAATATTTGTCAGATAATTCTAACATTTTTGTCATTTTAGTGTTCATGTTTTGATTATTTTTTTCCATTTTAGTTGAGATTTTATTGATTCTTTGTGTGATTTGTGATATTTTTATTGATGGCTAAATATTTTGGATATTATGTTATTAGATTCTGGATCTTGTTTTAGCTTTTGGGTTTAGCTAGATTTCTCTGACACTGCTCTAACAGAGAAAGAGTGGAGGAGACAATACACTATTTTGTAGTAGAGGTAAAATCCTAATATTTTTACTCAGACTCTATTGACACCCAAGCGATGAATAGCATCTCCTTTTATACTGCTGGGCTGGGGTTGGTATTCTGACTACTCACTAGGCCTTTACTAATATATTTCTATCTGTTAAAGTTAAGAGTGCCTTACTACTGTTCCCCAGGTGTCCTCCAATGACACCACAAGGATGGTTAATGGCCTAGTTATTTCAGGGCCATAATAAAAGACCTGACTCTCTATTAGGACTTCTCTATTAGGACTTTTCTCCAATAGAGAAAAAAAGGAGTGCCTTTATTATTTTTTTCCTACACCTATTCCTATATCTGGGTTCTAGGTTATTTTTTGTCTTCAAGTCTTGAATATACAGGTTGAAAAGAAACCCAGACAACTAGTTAACATGTCTTTGTTTGGGTATTTGATGTCCCTGTCTACCCTGCTCTCTTCTCTCCATTATTTAAAACTTTGTTTGCTTTATATAATAAATATCAGAGGCATTTTTGTATTGACTAAAAAGAGTACGAAAATCTATGTTTATTCTATTTTCCAAGAAGCATTTTTTGGAAGTTATTGAAGGTCTTATGTATTTCTCCTTTTTTTTTGGTCAGTTAAGTGGATTATCTTTAATGATGTTTTCAATGTTAAATCACCCTGACATTTCTTGAATAAGTCTTATATGATTTTATATTGTTATAATGTTTTATATATTTTATAACTAACATTTTGTTATAGTTGTTTGCATTTCTGTCCTTGGGAATATGTTTTGGTATCTGGATTATACCGATTTCATAAAATTGAGTAAAAAAGTGTTTTCTCTTTTTATTAAATTATTTTATGGAAGAGTTTGTGTGTGGATCCTATAATTTCTTCCTTAAAAGTTTAGAATAATTTTACAATTTAGTTATCTTGACCAAAGGTACACTGTGTGAGAATGTTTTTAGCAATGGAAATAATTACATTTACAGACATTGGACTTTTGAAATTTTCTACATTTCTACCAGCTTTGGTGACTTTTCTTTTTTAAATATTCAAACATACAAGTATACAATTGTTTATGACATCCTACTGACATTTGTATATTAGAAGTAATGACTTACATTTTAATATTAATAGTTTGCAACTCTTTTTTAAAATCTTTATGAGTTTAGTTCTTTTTTTTCCTAATAATCACTGTTTTTTATTATGATATTGTGGGGCACAGTTAAAGGTTAGGTATACAAATATGCTTCATTTAGGCACCCTTGTTGATAAGAGGTGTCTTCCCGTCCCCAGACAGATATTGAGTACCATTAATCCCATCTCCCTTCCCCTCCCCTCTGCATAGTTTCCCACCACTGTCAGTCATTTTCTTATAGTATTACGTTGGTTGTTCAAGGTTCACTATATGAGTGAGAACAAGTGATACTCAGATCTTTATTTCCGTGAGAGGTCACTCAGTATTATAGATTCTAGTTCCATCCAGGTTGCCATGAAATTCATAATTTTGTTCTTTTTTATGGCTGCGTAGTATTCCATCGTGTATATGTACCACATTTTTTAAATCCAGTCCTCTTTTGATGGACAGCATGGTTGCTTCCAGGTTCTTGCTATTGTGAACAATGCTGCGATAAACATACGTGTGCAGGTGTCTTTTTTATAGAGTGATTTGAGGTCTTCAGGGTATATTCCCAGTAGGGGGATTGCGGGGTCATATGGGAGGTCGATATTTAGAGCTTTTAGGAATCGCCATACTGTTTTCCACAGAGGTTGCACTAGTGTGCACTCCCACCAACAGTGTAGGAGAGTTCCCTTTTCGCCACACCCTCTCCAGCAACTGTTATTTTTTGAGTTATTGATAATTGTCATTCTGACTGGAGTTAGGTGGTATCTCAGTGTGGTTTTGATTTGCATCTCCCTGATGATTAGTGAGATTGAACATTTCTTCACGTGTCTGTTGGCAAAAGATATGAACAGACACTTCTCAAAGGAAGACATTTTGCCTTTTATAGTTTTTTTTCTCTCTGCCTTAAACAACTTCTCTACTTGGGCATCCATATACTCCTCATGAATTTATAACTGCTATGTATAAATTTATATTATTAACCTTCTTTTTGATCTATGGTTTTAAATATTTATACGCCTATACTGTAAATTCAAAAAGAATCGCACATATTTTAAAAAATAGAGTCTATTCATCAAAATCCAAAATTAAATAGAAAAACAAAATAGAATTAATTTGTAATAATTAATATAAAAATAACCTGTAAAATAGTTCACTTTGTGGATGCAATAGACTGAAGTTAAATTCCCTCGCTTTTTCAGTCCAAATAATATTTTTAGAACTGTTTGTTGCATATAGGTGTGTCTATTTTTAATATTTACTTCAAAGCAATTCTAGAGAATATATGCAAGTTGTTTTAGTGTCCTAGTACTTTTCCATTTGTTTCATGGTTTTGTCTTTCTGTAACACAAAACGAAAAAATTTCAGATGAACAAGTTGCTAATGTATTTGGTCAATACAATTACTCTGAAAACTTGGTTACAAAACAGCTTAAGCAAATTAATATCATTGTTTTGGAGGGCATATATTTATCTAAACTCTATTCATAAATTATCACAGGATAGAAAGTAGACCAGATTAAAAATAACAATTAAAGTAGTTTATTTTATTTGTATTGTCCTCCAAATTTAATATTATCTATTTTTTCCAACATGATCTTTTTGATTTGCAGGCCTATCATTTGAAAAAGGTTCAGGTTCAGTCAAGCAGTAATAAATGTTCTTAAGATATTTTACATTTTAGCCTAGAAAATTGTATCCCACTAGACTAGTCATTCACTCAAGTCATAAATTATTTTAGGGGCATTTGTAAGAAGGAGAGCTGGGATGAATGTTATTCTCTTCTGTAACATTATTCATATTTTTCAAAAGAGAACTTTATCTTTTTTGTTGTTGTTGGCTGATTTTATTATACTTTAGGCAAGTTACAGTGAATCCCGTTCTTCATACCCTTGATTTGTGAAGAGAGGTGTAGAGTTCACTTCAGGAAAGAAAAGCTCATAAATCTTGATAAGACTGAAAAAGAAACAAATCGCTGAAAAAAAAATCTAGCAGAATCCAGTCTTTTTATTTTCACAATAGTCTACATGATGTGTATCTTTTTAATTTGTGAGAAATGAATTCAGGGGTATCCAAAATGATAACTTAACAAGAACATTTATTATAAGCAATCATTTCCTCAGAGGGGGAAAAAATAGAGCTGTAACGAGCCTGGCAGTCTTATGTCAAGTCAGTATATGAACAAATTTGAGTTCATGTTGTTTATTAATTATTAAAAGCCACACTTTCTGTAACATTATGAAAACATGAAAGAAAAGGAATGACACTTAGAGGAATTCAGCACACGTAGTTATTGTACTCTTTACTCAATCTCAACCTATTATTTGTTCACAGTGGCAGGTGAGGAACAAGTTATATTAACTTGCCCTTTTATGTCTGTCATACCTTGAAAATCCATCTTTCTCTCCTACTCATATCTAAATCCCAAATTCCATCTGTTGCAAATGACTATATTCCACAGCTCTCATTTTTCAGGGCATGCTCCTTTCTCTTAAATCCAGTAAAACTGTAAAAAATTTGGACTAAGAAAAGAAACTCTCTTGTATGAATGTTATTCTTATTTTTCATGTAAGCAAATTAATATAATATGAAGACCACCTATTTTTGTACCCCAACAAGATCTGGAAACTTTTAATTTATAGTCTCATAACTTCACATGACACTAAATTTATATTCCACTCTGCTAAAATATCTAGACTCAGGAAAGAACACATCTAGATATCTTCACAGAACAATCTTTATTCTTTATGTTCGGTGCAATTTTACATTCATATGTTGTTTCATCACTGAAAATATATCTGGTTTCCAGATAGAATATCTAGATTTGTTTTTTAGATAGAGTATCTAAATCCTCAGCCACCCATGTGCTAGGGTTACAAAATAACTCTCTTATAGAGTTATTACATATTATGTATTTATTATTATATATTACATATGTTAATTATTTTATATATTTTTATGTATAATATATATTATTGTTTTATATATCATACATATATATATAATATTTTGCTAGAGTTACAAGATAACTCTGTTCTGGTGGACAGCCATAAGATACACACAAGTAATATACAGATTGTATTACTCTCTGTGGCGTTGGTCCAAGCCTCAATGGATTCATGAATTGGTTAGTCTATATAAAACTGTCAGAACTCCTTTTGCCTAGACTACTGGCAAGCTTAAGGATAATACTAAAATCTGCACTAATGGATTTTTTGGCCCCTTTCCCATAATGCTTTGCTCTAATCACGATTCTTCAAATAAATACTATGATGCTACTACTGGTAAAGAGACAGCAAAGAAAGTTGTCTCCAACGAAAATCTCACAAAGACAAAAAGGAAATCAATACCTCTCCAATGCATAGCATTTCATACTGAATCACATGTTCCCAAACTCCTTAGGGAAAGGACCCTTTCTTGTTGTATTAGACAACCAGTTGTGTGTTCATCAAAAGAAGTTCACAAAGAGTAAACTCTTAAAATGTGATTAATGACACTCAATAGTCATTAATCACATTTTTAAGAAGTTCCAATTTTATGCAAAGTACAGATTCTATTCTCTAGGATGTTAATTGTAGGTAAGAGAAATATTTTGTACAAAAATAAAAGACAAAAAGTAAAACTATGAGAAGTACTATTTTAAAAAATAGATTTTGTGGGAGAGAACATCAGGAAGGGTTTTACAATGGTTGATGGGTATAATCCTCTCTGAGCAAGAGATATTTAAACAGAGAACTAAGCAGGCAGATGGAAGCACAAAATGGAGAAAAAAATAAATCAAGAAATTTCTAGCACCTTAACTAAATTATATCATTGGATTATGTACCCTAATGAGCACAACAAACTCTCTAGGAAAAGAAAAAGAAAGAGCTTAACAGTATCAGCCCTCTTTTATCGTTTTTGGGTTTCTGCCTCCCAGATGACTTCCTGTAGTCTTTAAACCAACAGCCACAGTGTTGCTCCTCATTTCTCCACATTGCTTTCTTCTTTAGTGATTTTCTGTCATCCTGAGTTTCCCAAGGCAAGTTTTTAGTTTTCAATATTTCAAATGAGAGCATTTACATACTATTGACACCAAAATAAAAATTTTGTCCATGACTTTTTCCTATGATTTCTGTCATCTCAACTTGCCATTTCCACTTAGATATTACGAAATCATCAGAATATTAACATGTAAGAAAATAAAAATTTAAATTCCACTCTATGAGAAAATATTTTATTTTTCTGTAATTCTAGCACTATATGTCTAGGTATTCAATCTAAAAATCTAAGTTCAGGCTCTACAGTTACCATCTTCTCCAAACTAATAACCAGTGTCTCCTTGAATGTTTTAGTTGCCTCCTAACATGGGGATCCATTTTTGTTCTTAGTCATCACTTTCCAGTCTATTCTCCCAACAGTGCCAGATTTATCATTTGAAACACAAATTGGATTATGTCAATTTTGGAAGAAACTATTAGTTTTCTAACATTCATTTTACCTTTGTTAACTTTGTTAATAGAACCATTAGGTTTCTGTTAGTCACATGATTGCCCAGCTAAGAACTCTGTGTTACATCTTTTCTTGCCACTTTTCTTTGGTCAAGTGTTTTTCAGTTAAAGAAGAGCTGAAGTGATGTGTGTTACTTCAGGTTGCAATTAGAATAAATATGACATATATTCCCTTAGCTGTTACTCAAAGAGGTAGTATTTTCTAGAATTGGCCGAAGATGAAAACCACCTTTTAAGAATTTCAGAGTCTTGAAATCAGATAAAATCCACCTATCTCTGGAATGTTATAATGGGACAAAAAATAAAATTTGACTTTTCAAACCATTGTATATTTGATTACTTTGTTAAAGTCATTTAGTCTAAATTTTAAATATGATAGATTGTACTTTCTGGCAATTTCTGCAATATGTTGTCTTAATTCTACATGCTCTTCTTACAATGTGACCTTGACAATATTCCTAACCAAAAATGGAGGTGTATACTGCCTGCTCTTTACTTCTAGAGACCTTGAAGAAATAATGCTATGTGACTTCCAAGGCTAAGTCATCAAATTCTACAGGGTTCAACTGGGATACTCACTCTTGGAACCCAGCTACCATCATGTGACAAAGACAAACTAACCCACATGGAGAGATCACACTGCAGGGGCCTTGAAACTATAAGAAGAGAAATATGGCCAGTCTCAGTTCCTGCTGTTCCAGCTCCAAAAATATCTGGCTGTCAGTGCACAATAAACCCCAAGTTCAATTAGCTATTATTGCCCCATAGTAGCCTCACAAGGACCACAAGTTATGGTGAAGCTGATCTCAATGAGATTTGTGATTTTGCCTTCTACTTAATGGAGTGAACAGCAATAAAATTCACAGAATGCCCATAAGTGATTCTGGTGAAAGCACTGCCAGATTAGATCAGAAGGAACAGAGACAGTACAAAATAAAAACAGTCATTTAAACTCCTGAACTTTTATGGTCAGAAAAACAGGCTAAGAAAACTACTCAGCAGCAAACAGAAGCTACATTTTATGGAAAATGAAGGTTGTTTCAGAGAGTAGAATGAAGACACAAAAGGGAGAAGCTACAAGCTGTAAGGCATCATTCCTGGGAAGTAGCACTGTGATACAATCAATAAACTAGCAAAATTTTTTCAGATGTATTTTAAGATTATTATGAATAAATAACTGCAGTGCACCTCCTATTCCTGTCTCAATTGTGATTAGCCTATGTTGGGTGTGTTGAGGGCAGATAATTTGCCTGTTTACTTTCTACATCCTTATGTCAAAGGAGAGCTGTACTTGAGGAGATAAACCCAAGGCACACCACCTAAAAAACATAATCCACATTTATACATAATTTAGATCATGGACCTTCATCCTCGATCTTGTTCCTGATGCTGTAATCATACAAAAATCCTGAGATTTCTTGGACTATATATTTAATATGGGAGGCATATAGATAACTCGTGTCCCAGAAGAAATAGTGTGTCACTAAAATTCTTTAATACATCTCACACTGAAAAACACAGTGTATGCTTCTCCTTGAAATCTGTCCTTTCTACACATAATGAAGAGTGTATTATAGAAAGAATGTATCTGTTTCCAGAACAAGTATAGAGGAAACTTGCGGCTTCCACTTTCTATCTCTTGGGATGCTTACCTTATGCACAGCTACCATGTTATGAAGAAGCCCAAGCAGCCCAGCAGGGATGCCTTTTTGAAGAAATTCACATGGAAAGAAACGAAGGCTTCTAGCCCTCAGCACTAGCTGAGTTACTAGTCCACTGCCAGCAGTAACTTGTACCCATGAAAGAGAGATCCATTTTTCAAGTGGCTCCTCCAGGTCCCAGTTGTGCTGACCCAGATGATGTTTTGCAGCAAAGAGAAACCTTCCTTTCACTAAATTGCCATTTGGTGAGCCAAAGCAAACATTGCCATTTTATGCCAAAAAGCTTGGGGTGGTCTGTTCAATAACAAGAACTCTAATTATAAGTAATTTTATTTCTCATAGCTCTCCAAAGATTTTCCAACAAATTAGAAAACAAATACAAGTTCAGATTACTTCTCAGAGCTTAATAGGTCCTTCTTGATCTCTGACCACATTTCCACCCTTACCTCCTTTTACATCTTTTACTATTATACCAGTCTATGAGGTTTTCTTCTCCTATGTTCTGCATATCAACCCAATTTTATCTTAATTCAAGGCCTTCCTTTGTTCTTGTTGTCTACTCAAATTTTATTTATATCTTTTCCCCTTACAGTCCTCACCTTTCACAATAACCCATTTTATTCCTTTATAACGCTTATTACTATTGCAATTAACTACCTTTATTAATGTGTTTACTCTCTGTTTTTTTAAGTAAGTTTTAACAGCTAGGAGTTAGAGACATTGTTTGCCTATTTTCTGTATATTCCCCAAAACCATGTACAACAAATATTGTTTTTAAAATATATATGAATACCAATTAATTGGTAAACATAATTTATATTTTGTTTCTTATTTACTGTCACCATTTCCTGCCACCTGGTGACATATATTAACCCACTCAAACTTATTAGTAAGATAGGGGAATTCCAGAATTTTCCTTGTGATCACATGGTTCCATCCATTTATGTAGGACAAAATAAACAGTATTAGTTATGGCAATGATGAGTTGATTCTACCATAGATATAACTTTTAGAAATGACATAAATTGGATGGAGTGCATGTTAAAATGTTCTCTGCTTTTTTTGGGGGGGGTACTTTTGGGAAAATTAAAATTAAGCAGCTCTAAGGCTACATTAATCAAGACAGTGTGGAACTAGCATAAGAGAGATGTATAAGTCAAAACAGAATAGAGTCCAGAAGTAGTGTCTATAAATTTGTTATTTCATAAGAGTTAGTTAAATTAATGAATAACTAAATTTTTAAAAGTATATTAGAATAGATCTTGAATCAGAAAGGCTAAATTTGGACTTCATTTTTTGAATGACTGTGAACAAATTGTAGATATTTATCCATTATGTATGTATCATTCTCTTCCATCAGTTGGTCCCAGGACCTGCCCTTGTTGCAAAACACCGACATTTATGATAATTTCTCTGTCTCCTCTTTACAAGCTGCTGCACATTCCTTCAAGACCATCTGGTTCCAGAACACCTTTGTTAGAACAAAATTTCACCTTGAATAATATGTAAATAGGGACATCACTTTTTCTGTTGTTTTATCTAACAATTATTAAATATATACAACCCAAGAACTATTTGAAAGTCTTTACTCGTTTTATTAAAATTAATCTTTTTCTCCATGATGTTGCTAGAATATGAATGAACACACTCAAATAAGGTGAGGATAAGTACTATATGGCAAACAAAACACGAGTATAAACGTGACAGAATAAGAATGTTTAGATTTTATTTTTAGAGATCTAAGCTGTTTTCCTAACATACGCATTGCTGCATTTAATTTTCTTTAACAAATCTCCACTTGCATACACTACAACCAAAATAAATTAAAATATGCAAAATCTATCTTTATTGTTTTCCCTCCAAATAAATAAATTTATCTCTTTTCTTGCATTTATTATGGGGGTAAAAGGTGATCGCCTTAGCCAGAAATCTGGAAGTTCTTCTTTTATTAGCTTCATATTCAAATGTGTCACCATTTTTGTAAAAAATATGCTTTATTAATAGTTCCCTAGTTGATATACAATATAAAGCATTTCTAGATCTGTCGCAATTTAAGCCCCTGTCATTATTTGTGGAAATTACTTTAAAATACTCTCATATTTTCAGGTATCCTATCTAATTTTGACATGTCTACAACGGTAATCTACATTATAATCATAACTGATCATACATTAAGGCTACATATAAGTTTTAAATGCTTGTCCAGATTACATTGAACTGTTAACTTATTTTTCATTGCTCTGTCTCTCTAACAAAGTTTGATTTCTTTGAAGGCAAAAATTGCCTTCTTATTCCAGTGTCTGATAATAAAAATAATTTTTAAAAGCTTATTAAATTTTTTTTAAAAATAAAGAGGGCTCATGAATATTAACTTTTAAAATATAAACAGTGTAGCAGTGGAAAGAATAAATCTAGTATACGTAATCACTGTGTTTTATTTTGTTTTGACAGTATCAGGAATAAAATACAAAGCAAAATGAAAGTCTCACATTAATTCATAATGGATGTCTTTAAAAGAAAATAGTACAGAAATTTATTTCCTTGATTAAATATATTTGTAAACAATCAGAGAGCATATCAGATGCTGACATTTTATGATTAAAAAAATATTAAAAATTTTCTACATTTTGAAATAAATCAGTATCAATATTTACAAAAATTATAAGGATAATCAATATAAAATATTTGTAAAGTTGAAGAAGGGAGCAATGTGTAAAAACAAATCATAAAATTATAGAAATTTAATAGGTATGACAATCAGCTCATAAAGGCATCACACTTTTAAAATAAATGGATATTCTATTAAAAAGAAAAACTTAATCAGTTTTATTGATTTGAAAAAATTGGTAGTGAAAATTAATTCTCTCAGCTGTAAAATAAATATTTAAATTGACTACTTTAAATATCTAAAGAGAGAACATTCTTTTTACCTTTGTTTTATTATGTTTGTTTGTTTTTCATTTTCTTGGTTTATTTTTTTCTTTGCTCCAACCCTTTCTTTCTTCTTTTCTATTCTTCTTCATCTAGTAAAAAATTAATTTATTTAGGTATTTCATTATGGAAATTTTGCAGGAATTTTCAACCACACTGTAACTTAGATCCTCCAGTTCTTGACGAGGAATGCAGAACCAAAAGGATGAGTGAAAGGAGGAGTTTATTAAGCACAGAAAGCTCTCAAGAAGTGAGGGGCTGTGAAATGGGTTATTGACTCTAGAGGAGTGCTCTGGGTTTTTCTCTCTCCCTTCAAAGGGCGTTCTTCTCATTTGCATCTTACCTGCCTCTCAACCACCTAACAGTTTCCTGGTCCCAGCTTCTACTGCACATGCATGCCCTTGTCCAAAGTTACTCCATCTTGATTATTACCCATAAGTACCATAGAAAAGTCCACTGTGGGGAAGGGGAGATAAAACCTTAATACTAATGTTATGCTAATGATATTATAATAAGCTTAGATCAAGTTAGGACACTTAGTTAAGCTGTTACACCTGCATCCAAATGACGAAAACTCCTTTTGAACAAAACATCCTGACTTAAGAGGCTGTTCTTAACCACAGTCACAATCTTTTCAATTGCTAGTGAAATACCAGGGGCAGTACAGGGGCGTTTCCACAGCTGTTACTTCTAGAGACACTCTCTGTCTCTCTGCCTAGCCAGGTTTTGGCCACGTCCTCTCTCATTATTGGGAATTTTATTTTATTTTATTTTATTTTATTTTATTTTATTATTTTATTTATTTATTTATTTATTTATTTTTTGAGTTGGAGTCTCACTCAGTCGCCCCGACTGGAGTGCATTGGCCACTCCCGGCCACCGCAGCTTCGACCTGCTGGGCTCCGGCAATCCTTCTGCCTCAGCCTTCCAAGTAGCTGGAACTACAGGCGCGTGCTACCACGCCCGGCTAATTTTTTTGATTTATTGTAGAGATGAGGTCTCCTGAAGTTGCCCAGGCGGGTCTCAAACCCGCAGGCTCAGGCAATCCACTCACCTCGGCCTCCCAAAGCGTGGGATTACAGGCTGAGCCACCGAACCCGGCGGAAATTTTAAAATAATAAGTAATTATATGATTATGAAAAGGAAAAAGGCATCTACTTTGATCATATCTCAAAAATTAATATTATTTTTTGTAAGCCAATTCCGTTAATATTGAAATGCTCCATATATTTTAAAAACTTTAATTTTATTACACATAAGCTTAGTATATTAAAAAATTTAACTGTACACATATAGGAAAAGCTAGAAAATGATATAGCATCCATTATAGTAACATATTTTATTAACAATAAAAAGTACTTCAGAAATTTAATTTTTTTAAAAGTTAAAATGAATGCATGAGTAATAGTATTACTTTATACAAAATATTAAATATTATAAAACATGACTAACTTTCTGAATAGGATTACATGTAAAATGATAAGAAAAAAACTAAAATATATTAACTCAGTAACAATTAAGTAGATAGTAATGGAAATAGCTTTTCAGAAACTACCTTAAAAAAAGAAAAATATACTGCTTTCCGTTATGTTAAATGTTTGAATGACCTCAATATCAGTCTTAAAAAACACACACATACACTTATTCAATGTCCATTTTCAACCAGAGTCCGGCATATTTTTCTATGCTTGAGAAAGTCTATTAGTAATGTTTTTCTATATACTCAATTTTACATAATTTTTGACAAGATAATGATCAATTTAATTTTACTCTAACGTAGTCATTCTTTCAAATCCGCATTTGTCTTTGTAAAGATTAAGAAAGATAAATAAGGGGGAGATTATTATTTAGAAATACTGTGAACATTAGCACCTGCGATATGCTAAAATCATTATATGAGGGGGGTCACAAAAAAGCAGAGCCTGCCTTCGAAAAGATAACTCCAATTTTTGGAGAGTGCCCCCTCATGTGTAGAAGAATTATTTAATCGTGCGAGGGCAATGATTTTGCACACTGATAATATGAGCTAACTACATATTTGACCATCAAAGTTTCAAAAGTTAGTTACAGAATTAGCTATGCTAAATACAGCTCTTTACTATTTATGAGAAAATAAATAAATAAACAGAATCAAAGGAAGTAAATAAAAATAAAATGAATACCCAAGTGTTTTAAATATAAAGGTTGAAGAAAAAAGGAAGATAAAACACAGATGACTCATGACAATTTTGTTCCTGACCAAAATCTCTTGAATTGATAGTAGGGAGTGGAGGGAAAATAAACAGCAGAACCTTCAGGTAGAAAACTACAAATATAAAGATCCTTAAAATATAGAAGACATGGTGTTTTATCCGAGGAGAAACTAATGATCTGGGATGAGTTGCAGCAAAAGTGGCAAGAATTGAAGAGCTTCTCCAAACTGAGATTAGAAGGCAGGAAGAAGGAGGCAGGCTTCCATTATTTAGTCGCTTGGTGTGGAAAACTAAAACTGGAACTGCTAAGTATGCTTACGTTTCCCTGCCTTTCTGGGTCCAGTAGCAGATAGAAAGAAAAATGGATTGAAACACTAAAGGTAATATTTAATGGGTAAAGAGATTGCAAATGTTGTAATCAGACTAAAATTTATGTCAAATGTTTAGGTGATGCATAGTAAAAACTAAATGAACACAAATGGGGGAAGGTTATAGAGTGGGCAGTGGTGATAAAATACAGGGGATAAGGAAGAGTGTGACTGTCTAAAAGAAGAGGAACACTTTTATTTGTAAGGTAGCATGTAGAAATACATATAGAATGACAAAAAGAAAGAAGAAATGACAACTTCTTGTGTAAAACTCCATTTGTATAGCTCAGGGATGTTGTAATTATAGAGTCCTACAGATAAATAAAACATACTTACTATATTAATATATTTCATATAAAAAAGTTTATGAAAAACACAAAAACTGTGGATTCTTAGTGAATGTTACAAAGTATTAATAGATATAGACAGAAAAGCCAAGAGAAAATGAGAAATTATAGATAAAAAAGTATAATGTGCTCCATGTGATTTTCATGAAGACTGGATTTAACTTAAACATGTAACTGAAATGCAAATTAAATGAACAAATATGCTTTTAATTTGAGTACACATTAATCTGTCTCCTGTACATACATAATTTCTTAATGCAAATTTCCTATCAAATACAGCTGACTTGCCTTAAAATATTGGTATTTCTGCATGCCATAAGATAAAATATAAGATAAATGTGTAATGTAAGATAAAATATAAAATATATTATTCATCATAAACACTAATGATGAACCAGTTCCAGTCTAATTTAATTTGTATTCCATGTAACTGTAGCTATGTTAAAACAGCATATCTATTTAAAATCTATTAATGTATAAAATATATATCTGTGGATAATTATTTATCTGTTAATGCTATGCAAGTTATCATTTAAAATATTTAAACATATATTATAATATTAAATAATCTAAGTATAATCAAGCAGTGTATATAATTAATTGCAAGAAGTTTATATCAATGAATAAAGTATAATTACTGGAATCATTGTATTATTATGTGCAATAATGTGAATGAAATATCATTCTGGATTCTCCTGTTATGGCAGTATTGGACAATATTTTTCATTTATTCAAGAAAGATTATATTCTGAAAGACAAAAGTAGCAAATTAACTGCTATTCATACCTCTCCTTCTGTATTGGGAGGTGAACAGAGAGAGAATTAAGTTAAGATAGAACAATGTGATTTCTCAAATTTTTTTGGACTTATTGTTTCAATATTGTGAATGCCCATTATATGAAGATTTCCTCTTTTCATGGTTACTGTCAATTTCAATTCCTGTCACATAATTTACAAAGACCTGCAGAAAAATGGGATTGTATAAAATGTAATTGTAAATGGAAAATGTAAATTGTCTTCCATTTCAATGGACTCTAAGAAAACAGATAATAACATATAGTTCACACTCAGATACACATACATATGCACACAAAAATGTATATACTTTTTACACATTTATAACTTTGAGAAAGTAAATAATAATAAATATATCAAAACATATTTGAAATATAAATTTATATAATGTGTATGTATGTATACATTCTAGATTCCATGTACAACTAAAGCAACATATCGGTAAAGCTTCTTTACCCTTTATATGTAAATCTACTAATAGAAGTTCTAACAAGTTCTGTGTTCAATACTTTTGGCCAAGTAATTCTTCAAAATCTGAAGGCATGTTTTATACTGTTTATACATATCATTGAAAGATATTTTATGACTAAAACATTTGATTTATTTATAAAAGAATAAATTTAACAAGAAGAATAACTATACAATTTTTCTTAATAAAATTGAATTAATTTTATTAATATTAAAATTGTTAATACTGTTTAACACATTATTAAAAATTGGTAAACTCTTAACACAGGATTTTTGTCAATCCCACCTATGATCACAGAAACCAAGTTTTTCTTCTTTATAGATCACCTTGTGTCTAGTTCATTGTCAACCCCAGATAAGTGTTTTCAGTTAGCTGTTTTTGCATAATATTGTATTTTTTAAGGTATTATAAAAGAACACAGCAAGACTAAACTGTAAAATAAATAAATAAATAAATAGCCAAGTGTGGTGGTGATTTTGTCACTGAACTCCAGCCTGATGGGCAGAGTGAGACTCTGAATTAAAATTTTAAAAAATGTTTTGAATACCATAGCCTTTTACGAGGGAAATTTTTAACTATCCACAGATTTATCTTTCTATCTCTCTGTCTCTTTCCTTATGGAAACAGAGAGTAATTACCACATTGGATATGCTAGTAGTCAGATGAAGATGCTGTTTAGTTTGAGAAATATATTGGAGCACTTATGACCAATGTAAAAGGCAGAAAATAAACAAAAGAGTAAACCATGATATTCAACATGAAGTAAGTTATAAACAAGTAATTATTAGGTGGGCATACAATAATTATAATATAATGTGAAGTGAGATGTATTCCAAAAGAAATTAAAAATGTGTTGATTATTCAAAAGTCAAATAAGTCACATGTAGCTAAATAATACAAAACAGAATTCTTCATAAATAAAGGAGGATGTAGAGACTGATAAGAAGATTGAAAATTAAATAGTTTCCATTGTGAAAGATGAAGGAAAGCACATGCAAATGGAGAGAACAGCATGCATGAGGAGTAGGAAATAATATCTTGGGTATATTTAAAAATAAACTAATAATTCATTTTGGCTGTGGTGTACAATTGGTATGAGAGAATTGGGTATAAAATCCTAGAAAGAAAGGTTAAGTCCATATTTTATTTTCACACTTTGGTATTACACAAAATTGTAAAGGTTGTTCAGATCCCTTCATTTCACAGATGAACAAACTGTTAGTCAAAATAGGTACTGGCTTTGTCCAAGGTTACCCCAGGAGCTAAAGGACAAGATAGGAACATTGGAAAATGGACTGTCCTACCCTACATTGATTACTTTATTTATGTATTTGTCCTTATGTACCTGAACCTTGCCTGGGTTTGAATTCTACTTCCACAAGTTATTAATTTTTTGACCTTCGGAATTTTATTTATACTCTTTGACTCTACTTCTCCCATTTGCGAAGTGAGGTTATCAATAATATCAATATAACACAGTTGTTAATATTGAATGAGATAATACAAATAAAAGGTTAGACCAGGGACAAGCACCTGGTAGGGATTCAATCAAATGCTACTATATTATTTTATTGTTAATATCCTGCTAAATTTGGAGGTGGAGGGTATATTTATGGCACAGATTGTGTGATATTTTTATAAACATATATTTATCTACAAGGTCATCATTTTGTAAACATTAAATATATATAGTTTATACAGTATGTATATACTTGTAGCTCTCACCAAAGCTAGAATATTGGTGCCTCTACATTGAATACAAATTTGGCATTCTAATATAGAAATTAGCTATAATGTATCAACCAATATCTATACATCAATTAATTTATCAAATATTTCTTTAAATTCTACAACATGACCTCCTACCTATCATGTTAAAAATGTTAACACATTATAAAAGAAAGAAAAAGAAACAGTAAAATTAATTCTAAACATATTGTCTTATTTAACTCATTATATCCCCAATATTATTTCCATATGTAATTATTATAAAATAATCACTGTTGAAATATTTTAAAATTTTACATCATTTTTTAATCCTAGGTATTAAAAATCTGATGAGTGTTTTCTGCTCACAACACAGCTCACTTCTGACTGGCCACATTTTAAGTGCTCATGGTCCCTTGTTGCTAATGTTTATATCATTAGACACTATTGACAGTATAATATTATTGCTCTCTGCACAAGGAGGAGATTTGCTGACTAGAGTTTACAAGCATAGATTCTGAAGCCAGAGTTAGTATCCAGTTATTTTAAATCTTACCCTGTTGTAACAAGATTTAAAAATCTGTGTAATTTTCGTGTTACTTCAGGCCCTATTTTCAATTTGGTCATATTATTACAAGGATTATAAATTCCTAATATAATCATGACATAATGAGGATTAAATGAGCAAAAGCATGTAATGTTCTTAAAACCGTTCAAGTATCATTCTGAATTTTGAGTTGCTATCTTTGATCACATGTTAAGAAATAGCATGAACTGATTGTTTTGAATTAGAATACAGTTTTTCTTGCCCTCCCTCATTTTTAGAGACAACGATGACACTTTCAAATTACAGGCATCCTATCCGAATAGTATGCTATCTTTCTAAGCGATAAACTTCAATTTTATGATTCGCATGCTAACATTTTTAAAGAAGAACTGCCATCCTTTAGCTATAAGCTAGTGAATTATAGAGTGCTGTGCCAGTCCTTATGACTTTGTGAAGAAATGTATAAGCAGTAATCTAGTTTGTTTATAAATCCAGTGCCTTTTTACTTAGCTCTTGATCCTATGGACAAGAAGTAATGAGTTAGGTCATATATACCTAGGATAACCCTTTTTTATTGAGATCCAAAGACACAGCTTTATAACTCTCTATCAAATGACCATCATTATGAATGGCATTTAGGTCTGAGTTACAAACTTACACAGAGTAAATCATGGATATGTTCTAGATTTCTCAATTTCTTTTTATTATTATTATTGTTATAACTGCAAAGAAAAAAATTCCCTTTGGCAAGATAAATTTGAAATAGTTTATTTGAAGAAATAACAATTCATGAATTGGGCAGCACTCAAATAAGAAAGCAGTTCAGAGAGCTCCCATGAGTAATGTGAGCATTTACAGAATGAATATAACAGTAGAGTAAATAAGTTACTTGACTGACTACAGCTAGATATTTGCCTTATTTGGGTATGGTAATATGGGAGATCCCTAGTTATATAATCAATTAACTGGTTGTCTGTCTTGAACTGAGGGTTCATTTTTTCTAAGTCAGTTATAAGAAATGCCTCCATATTAAGTTTTAGTTTTTGTTTATAAGAGGTCAGGGTACAGAAATCACCTCAGACCTGTGACCTCCTTCTTATTTTCTTTAAACATGATCTATAATAACCTGAAGAAATATTTTCTACTATAGAAAAAAGAAAATAAGCATCTTCTGATATCAAAACATACTTTTAAAAATTTGGTATTTGAATAGTCTTAAAAGAAAACTAGTCCTGCTGTCTAATAATTAATAGACAAATTATTATTATTAGAAGTTTGAAAGCTTTAAGTGATTTATAGCTAATGATTAAAACAAAAATCAAATATTTCAGTTTCTGGCTTAATTTTGAAAATAGTTTATAATTAGTAGTATAATGGATTGTAGCGAAGAAATAGTGCTCAAAATTAAAATTTATTTTTACTAAGGACTTTTTAAATCATCTAGGAAAATTAAGGTTTAAGATTGCCCTGAACTTTCCAAGGTTGGAATTACCATAATAGCAATATATGTAATAGGACTTTGTTTTCCCTTAAACGTTTATGTTAACTCAAAACAGTTTGCTATGATGGATCTTGGCCATGACCATGTGTGTTCTGTAAGTTTTACTCCAAGCATGTGTTTCTGGTAGTATCTAAAATTTAACGCTTACTCAACTTAACTGACTGATTATGTATATATTTTTTTCACTGAAATTACAGCAAGCTGTGACATAGGTAAAAACCAGGCATTAAAGAATTCAACTTCTAATCACATAATATCAAATAAAATATATAAGATAAATAATCTTTTTTAAAAATTTGAAATTATGCAGTCTATTTTCACATTATATTCTAAAATCTACCCTGGATTAATGAAATCAGAAATATATATATATATATATATATATATATATATATAATGTCAGACATTTATTTCAATAGAATGTCATTACTCTACATGAGTAGCAATGTAATTATTATAAATTTATCTGCATGCAGACTTTAATACTCAGTCTGTTAAAATGCTCTCTTTTTCTCTATTCAGGATTTTATTTATGAGTACTCATGAGTATATTCCACATATCACACAATTTTTATTTCTCCTAAGGATCTGTCTATTTTTCACATACAGTACATATCATTTAACAAATATTTATTTCCCATTCGTATGAGCAGCAAGAAAACTTAATGCCAAATTTAGGGTTTGGCTTTAAAAATTACATAGGAATTTTGCATGCATATTTTTATGTTAATCCCATTTCTATCTCCATTTTAAATCCTTCTGTTTCTTTTTTCGTTTATCCTTTATACTCCTCCTTGTTTTGCTATATTGAGGCATTTCATTAATCTCTGTAATCCACCTCAAGGTCTTTTTGTCAGAATAAAAATAAAATAAAATAAAATAAAATATAAACAAAGGAAGAAAGCAGAAAATTTAAAGGAACATAATACAGAATCACAGAACTGATTTTTGAAAGATGCAGGAAAGCAATGCAAAAGCCAAGTGACTGCATCTGATTTTGCTGTATGTTAGGAATGAGACAGTGTAAGGCATACATTTTTATCCAATATCTGAAAATTCCTGTTCCAATCCTTATTTCTTTCCCTCTTCTCTAAAAGTTAATAGATCTTTTTCTGATTTAATCCAGTTCTTCAGTGTAAACACCTTTAATTATCCTTTCCATGTAACTATGTTTTTGAAATTTTGCCATTAATTCCCATGAATATATAAGTGAACTCAAATACATTTTATCTTAAATAACAGAAAATTTTGAAATCCTTCTTCAAGCAAGCCTTACTTCCTTACTATTTTTCCACCTATCAAATTTCTTATGCTGTTTTGCTGTTGTTACGTCTTCACATTTCACTAACTCCTCATCCCTTCATGTTATGATTTTTATGCTTAAAAGAATACTAATTTCCTTACTGACCATGACAGTGATCACTTTTCCAAACATACTTTACTTGAGCTCCAAAAATTTCTATTATTTCCCACTCCCTATTAAACATGTCTCCTCGGTTTCCATAATTCTATAGTTCCTTTCTTCTTCTTTCAACTCTCAGACTTTTCAGTTCTGGATAAGATTCTTGTTTCCCTTTTTCAAAATCCTTACTCCTTCAATTCTATCATGATTTTGTTTTCATTAAATATACTTTCTTTTAATATTCACATGTTTGCATCTATTGTTTTATGATTATCATTTGTTATTATATGAATGTTGTTGCCCCCCACCCCATTCTTATGTTGAAAGCCTATTACCAGTGTGATGGTATCTGGAGTATCTTTTGGAGTTGATTAGATCATATGGGCATAAACCTCATTAATAGGATTAATTACCTTGCAAAGCAGATCTCATAGAGCTGCTTTGTCCTCATGTTATACAAGGACACAGCTGGAAAGTGCCATCTAGGAACCATAGAACAGGCCCTCACCAGACACCAAAATTGTCAATGTCTGATATTCAACATCTCAACTCAACTGTGAGAAATAATTTTTATTGATAATAAACCACCCATTTTATGATATTTTAATATAGTAGCCAGAATTATCTAAGACCATCTGTAAATAAGGGTTGCAAATATAGACCATTCTCCTGAACATTCATCCACATAACAGTGTCTTTCACTGAACATAGCTATTTGGAATTTCTGCAAGTACTACAAAATTAACAAATTTAAATCACAACTTTCTACAAAAAGTCAAATAAGATAATAAAAATTATAAATATTACTATGAATACTACAAATAAGCACTATGTTTCTTGGATAATAAATTAATAATAAATAGATTATCAATATAAAAATTAAAAGTAACTAATAATTAAATAATAAACTCTATTCTTTTAAAAATCTCCTATTACAGCTCTTTTTTACAGATAAAAAAGTAGCGACAGAGAGAAATTGAATAAATTCCTTAAAAACATAGACTTTCTAAACATTTGAATCTAGGCAGTCTGATGGGACCTGCTACTAAAACTTTATACTGTGTCTTTAAAAAATGTTTGTAAACTTGAAAACAAAAATATATTCATAATGAAAATATAAAATGGGCATTATAATGGCGTCATTGAATATATGTTATAGGTGACATTATTGTCCCATTTTTAAAGATGAACCAGCCGAGCAGAAAAGAGATTGAATAATTTAACCACAATTAGAATCTAGGTTTATCCGTTTCAAAATTCACCTTTTTCCATCACTCAAATTTTATTGTAATAATTGTTAATCATTCATATACTCATTTACTCATTAAATTAGAGCATATTAAGCCGGGCTCAGTGGCTCAGCCTGTAATCCCACGCCTTTGGGAGGCTGAGGTGAGTGGATTGCCTGAGCCCGCGGGTTCGAGACCCGCCTGGGCAACTTGGCGAGACCTCAGCTCTACAATAAATCAAAAAAATCAGCTGGGCGGGGTAGCGCGCGCCTGTAGTTCCGGCTACTCGGAAGGCTGAGGCGGAAGGATCGCCGGAGCCCAGCAGGTCGAGACTGTGGTGGCCGGGAGCGGCCACTGCACTCCAGTCTGGGCGACAGTGAGACTCAAAAAAAAAAAAAAAAAAAAAATCGAGCATATTGAGAAACATTTGGTGTCT
>CAUYQG010032068.1:0-12399 GCA_963574415.1 Tarsius wallacei | reverse complement strand
TTTTTATTCTAGAATTCCTATACCTCTTAGACTCACTTTATTGCATACATATAATCCTTTACTAGTAACTGAAGCTGTAAAATGGTAGTTTATGCCCACAGATTGTGAATATCTTTTTTTTTTTGAGTTGGAGTCTCACTCTGTCGCCCAGACTGGAGTGCAGTTGCCGCTACCAGCCACCGCAGCCTCGACCTGCTGGGCTCTGGCGATCCTTCCGCCCCAGCCTTCCAAGTAGCTGGAACTACAGCCGCACGCTGCCACGCCCGGCTAATTTTTTGATTTATTATAGAGATGAGGTCCCGCCAAGTTGGCCAGGCGGGTCTCGAACCCGCGGGCTCAGGCAATCCACTCACCTCAGCCTCCCAAAGGCGCGGGATTACAGGCTGAGCCACCGAGCCCGGCTTTGTGAAAATCTTAAATGCAATTTATCTCTTTAAAAGGTCCCAGACCCGTCTGTTCTGCAAAGCCACACTAATTGCTCCTGCCTTCGGCCATTCCCAGGTAGGCATGCAGGTGGCAAGACAGGTCAGACTAGGGTCTTTAACTTGAGCGGTAGATCCGATCTGCCTTCAGCGCTCACTTCCGGGCCACTCCCGCACCCCACCCCTGCCCCTAAGGCACCCTCAGTGTCACGATTCCCGGCGGGGCTGGGCGTCCGCGCGCGCGATGGAGACTCACGGCCCCTCCTTACCGCCCGCCCCACCCCTGCCCACCGCGCGCCTCTGGCATCCGCTGCGCCGGTCCTGGGCTCCGCACCCCCGGCCCCACCCCTGCTGCGGCCGCTGGGCTCAGGTGGGGCGCGAGGCCGCCGGCCACCGGCTGTGCCCGGTGCGGCGGTTACGGCGAGTAAAGGGTTGGAGCCGGCGCGGTGGGGCTGTGCCTGCGCGTCCCCCGAGTCGCCTTCGCTGGCGCGCTTCGGCGGGGCAGGCGCGACCTCAGCCGCTGCCTGCAGGGCCCCGGCGGTCGTCGGGCCACAGCGAGCGGGTAAGGGCGGCGGGCGTCCTCCTGACACCGCCCTGCCGGCGGCAGCCGGGCGGCCGGGCTGGGTCCTGGAGGGGCGCCGGCGTCGACCCGGGGGCTGGACGGACGCGGGGAGCCCTGGCGTCCCCAGCCCCCGGGGGTGCGCTCCAGTGCCCGCGCTGCACCTCCCTTCGCGGATGCCCGGCCGGGCACTGCCGCACCCACCGTCCCGCGCTCGGGAGCGCGCCTCCCGGGTCTGGGCTTTTCTCTATCAGGCAGGCCGAGTTCTCCTCCATGCCCGGGTTACTGAAGTTTTCTTTTTCCGATTATAAGTAAATAATGAGCTCTTTCGAAAAACGTTGCCACCATTTATTGTGTAATATAGATCTACATATATACACACCTAAAACAAATATATAGATGATGATATAGAGATGTAATTCTTCGAAGAAGTTAATATATTGTATTCACATTAATAGACATATTTGCCTTTGTGGGATAAACTACACTAGGATACACACACTCACGAACACACACACACTGCCCTGCTCTGCATAACGATGGTGGTCCCATTTGAGATAATAAGGGAGCTGAAAAATCCCTATCGCCAGGTGAGGCCACCATAGTCAACCCCATTACTCACGCATTTATGGTGATGCTGGTGTAAACAAACTCGCTGTGCTGCCAGTCATAAAAGTATAGCACACACAATTATGTATAGTCATAATACTTGATAGTGATAGTAAATGACTGTTACTGGTTTATGTATTTACTATGCCATACTTTTAAATCGTTATTTTAGAGTGTACTCCTTCTAATTAAAAAAAAATGTTAAATATAAGACAGCCTTAGGTAGGTCCTTCAGGAGGTATTCCAGAAGAAGGCATTGTTATAGGAGACGAGAGCTCCATGCGTGTTATTGGCCTTGAAGATCAGCCAGTGGGACAACATGAGGACGTGGAAGACAGTGATATTGGTGATCCTGACCCTGTGTAGACCTAGGCTAATGTGTGCGTGTGTCTTCGTTTATAACAAAACAGTTGAAGAAGTAAAATAAAAAAGCTTTACAATAGAAAAACATTTATAGAGTAAGGATTTAAAGAAAATATTTTTGTTCAGCTTTATGATGTGTTTGTGTTTTAAGCTGTGCTATTACAAAAGAGTCAACAATTTTTTAAAAATTAAAAAATGTATAAAATAAAAGTTACAGTATGCTAAGTTTAATGTATTATTGAAAAATTATTTTTGCATCTAAAAAAGCTTGTACAAATTTATGGGGTACATGAGACATTTTGTCCCATGCACATAATGTATAGTGATCAAATCAGGGTATTTAGGTGTCCATCACCTAAGTGCAACACATTTTTGTTAAGTATAGTCACCTTACTCTGCTATAGAACATTAAATTTATTCTTTATATTTGATTGAATCTTTGTAGCTTTTAATCAATTTCTCTTCATTCCCTCCTCATTCACCCTTCCCAGTTTCTGTTGTCTGTTTTTCCACTCTCTACCTCCATGTGTTCAAATTTTTTAGTCCCTACATATAAGTGTAATGTGTGATATTTATCTTTTGGAGACTGGCTTATTTCACTTAAGACAATGACTTCCAGTTCCATTTATGTTGCTGCAAATGATATGATTTCATTTTTTTTATGGCCAAATGATATTCCATTAAGTATATACACCACATTTTCTTTACCCATTCTTCTGTTGATGGGCACTTAGGTTGATTCTGTGTCTTTGCTATTGTGAGTAATGCTGCAATAAACATGCAAATGCAGAAATCTCTTTGATATATTGATTTCTTTTACTTTGGGTAGATACTCAGTAATGAGAATGCTGGGTGGAATGGTAATTCTTTATTTAGTTGCTGTTTTTGTTTTTTGTTTTTTGTTTTTTTGTTGAGAAATTTTAAATCTGTTTTCCATGGTGGCTGTACTAGTTGACATTCCCACCAACAGTGTATGAGTTCCCTTTTCTCCACATCTTTGTCAACATCTGTTATTTTTTTTACTTTGACTTTTTATTAGTAGCCATTCTCACTGGGTAGGATGATATCTCATTCTGGTTTTGATTTGCACTTCTTTGATGATTAGTGATGTTGAGCATGTTTTTCATATACCTGTTGATCACTTCTTTTGAGAAATGTCTATTCATGCCTTTTGCTCGCTCCTTAATGGGATTATTTGTTTTCTTCTTGTTGAGTTCCTTATATATTCTGCATATTAGGCGACTAATATAATACAAGGTTATAGTAACCAAAACAGCATGATACTGGTGTAAAAATAGACACATAGATGGTCCCTTGATCTGTGTGTCTGTTTTTACAGAATATCATGCTGTTTTGGTTACTATAGCCTTGTACTATATTCTGAAGTCAGAGAATGTGATGCCTTCAGCTTTGTTCTTTTTGCTCAGTATTGTTTTGGCTATTCAGGCTCTTTTTTGGTACCATATGAATTTTTATTTCTAATTCTATGAGAAATGGCCTTAGTATTTTGATAGGGATTGGATTGAATCTGCAGATTTATTTAGGTAATATGACCATTTTAATGATATTGATTCTTTTGATCCATAAGCATGGGATTTATTTCATTTGTTTGTGTCATCTTCAATTTCTGTCATTAGTGTTTTGTAGTTTTCCTGTAGAGATCTTTTGTCTCCTTGGTTAAATTTGTTCCTAGGTATTTTATTTTATTTTATTGGGCAGCTATTGTAAATAAGATCACCTCCTGGATTTCTTTCTTGGCTAGATCATTATCAGGGTATAGAAATACTACTGTTTTTTGTATTTGCAACTTTGCTGAATTTATTTATCAAATTTAAGAGTTGTTTGGTGGAGTTTTTAGTTTTTTCTAGGTATAAAATCATATCATCAATAAAGAGGGACAATTTGACTTCCTCTTTTGTAGTTTGGATACCTTTGCTTGTTCTTGCCTGATTGTTCTGGTTAAGACTTTCAGTACTATGTTGAATAGGAGTGATGAAAGTGAGCATCCTTGCCTTGTTCCAGTTCTTAGAGGAAAGTCTTTCAACTTTAACCCAGTCAGTATGATGTTTGCTGTGGGTTTGTCCTAAATGTACTTTATTACTTTGAGATATATTCCTTCTATGCCTGGTTTATTGAGAGTTTTTATCATGAAATGATGTTGAATTTTATCAAATGCTTGCTCTACTTTTATTAAGAGGATCAAATGGTTTTTGTCTTTTATTCTTCTGATATGATGTGTCCTGTTTAATGATTTGTGTATATTGAACCATCTTGCATTACTAGCATAAATTCCACTTGATCATGGTTTATTATCTGTTTATTGTACTATTGGATTTGGTTTCCTAGTATTTTCTTAAGGATTTTTGTAACTATAATCACTAGGGATATCACTGGTAGTTTTCTTTTTTGCTGTGTCCTTGTCTGGTTTTGAAATCAAGGTGATGCTGGCGTTGTAGAATTAGTTAGGCAGAATTCATTCCTCTTCAACTCTTTGGAATAGTTTCAGGAGGATTAGTATTCATACTTATACTTTTGGTAGAATTTGGCTGCGAATCCATCCAATCCCGGGCTTTTCGTTTTTGAGAAACATTTTAGAACTGATTCAGTATTGGTTCTTGTTATTTGTCCATTTGGCTTTTCTATTTCTATTTCTTCCTGATTCAATCATAGTAGGTTGTATGTTTCAAGAAGTTTATCCATTTTCTTTAGGTTTTTAATTTTGTCAGCATGTAGTTGCTCATAACAGTCTCATGATCTTTTGTATTTCTGTGGTGTTAGTTATAGTGTCTCCTTTTTCATTTTTGATTTTCTTTATTTGAGTCTTCTCTCTTCTTTTCTTGGTTAAACTGGTTAATGGTTTATCAATTTTTAAAAACTTTTTGAAGAACCAATTGTCATTGATTCTTTGTATTTTTTTAAAACTTTATATCATTTAGTTCTGCTCTGATCTTTGTTATTTATTTTATTAATGTAACGTAGGGCTTGGTTTCTTCTGGTTTTTTTGGGGGTTTTTTTTTAGTTGGAGTCTCACTCTGTCTCCCAGACTGGAGTGCAGTGGCCGCTCCCGGCCACCGCAGCCTCGACCTGCTGGGCTCTGGCGATCCTCCTACCTCAGCCTTCCAAGTAGCTGGAACTACAGGCGCGCACTACCATGCCCCGCTAATTTTTTGATTTATTGTAGAGATGAGGTCTCGCCAAGTTGCCCGGGCGGGTCCCGAACCCGCGGGGTCAGGCAAGTCACTCACCTCGGCCTCCCAGAGCACAGGATTACAGGCTGAGCCACCGAGCCCGGCCGGTTTCTTCCTGTTTTTCTAATTCCTTGAGGTGTAATATAGGTTGTTAATTTGTGATCTTTCTATTTTTGTGATGGAGGCATTTATTGTTATAAACTTCCCTGTTACCACTGATTTTGCGGTATACCACAGGTTTTGGTGTATTGTGTTTCACTTTTTAGTTGTCTCAAAAATTGTTTTGATTTCTATCTTAATTTCTTCATTGACCCACTCGAATCATTTAGGAGCATGTTGTTAATATCCATGCATTCGTATAGTGGCCAAAGTTCCTCTTGATTGATTTCTAGTTTTATTTAATTTTCATCTGGAAGATAATTGATATGATTTTAATTTAAACATTTTTTGGAGACTTATTTCATGGCCTAACATATGGTCTGTCTTAGAGAATGTTCCATCTGCTGATAAAGAGATTGTGCTGGATAGGATGTCTTGTAAATGTCTGTTATGTTCATTTGGTCTAAAGTTTAGTTTAAATATTATGTTTCTTTTTTACTTTCTGTCTAAATGATCTAATACTAAGTTGTCCACTATTGTTATTTCAGTCTATCTCTGTCTTTAACTCAGTTATATTTACTTTATGAATATGGGTGCTCCAGTATTAAGTGCATATGTATTTAGAATTGTTATTTGTTTTATCTTCTTGCTAGATTATTTTTCTGTGATTCTGTGAACTACGTCTATAACTTAGGGCTGAATTCATTTGAAATCTCTCTTTTCCTAAACATTTTGGCAGCCCACGTGTAAAGGACCTGTAAAGGGCCTGATGGTGGTTGGGGCGGCGGGGTTGGGAGCAGGGATACAGCCTTTCGCCCAGACTGGAGTGCAGTGGCCGCTCCCGGCCACCGCAGCCTCGACCTGCTGGCCTCCGGCGATCCTTCCGCCTCAGGCTTCCAAGTAGCTGGAACTACAGGCGTGCGCTACCACGCCCGGCTAATTTTTTGATTTATTGTAGAGATGAGGTCTCCCCAAGTTGCCCAGGCGGGTCTCAAACCCGTGAGCTCAGGCAATCCACTTACCTGAGCCTCCCAAAGCGTGGGATTACAGGCTGAGCCACCGAGCCTGGCCGCTAGATTATTTCTTTATCATTATACAATTACCATCCTTTTTTTTTTTTTTTTTTTACTGTTCTTGACTTAGTCTGTTTTATCGGACAAAAACTTAACTATTTCTACTAACTTTTTTTTTTCATTTGCATGGAATATCTTTTCTATTTCTTTACTTTCACTCTATATGTGACTTTACTGATAATGTGAATTTCTTGTAAGAAGCACATAGTTGGCTAATTTAAAAATCAAGTCAGCTACTTTATATTTTTTAAATAGAGAATATAATCCATTTAGTTTCAAGGTAACTATTGACATGTGAGGCTTTGTTCCTGTTATATTGTTGTTTGGGGATTGTTTTATATACTATGTCATAGTTTGGTGTGTTTCTGTAGTGGTGCCATTTGAGTGCTTTCTCTTCCTCTTTTGTGTGATTGCTTTGCCTGTGAGTTTTATATGTTTTCATGATGGTAAATGTCATTCTTTTGCTCCCAAGTTTAGGACTCCCTTGAACATTTTTTTGTAGGGCTGGTCCAGTAGTAATGAACCCTCAGCATTTGTTTGCTTGGAAATGACTCTTTCATTTACAAATGGCAATTTTACTGGATATGGTATCCTTGGATGACAGGTTTTTTTTCTTTCAGCACTTTCTGTCATGTGAAGTTTCTGCTAAGTGTAATGGGGTTTCCTTTATCGGTGATTAGAGAAACTTCTCTGCTGTTTTTAATATTCATACTTTATATATATATAAAGTTGTACTTAACTTATATATATATATCTGTGAAGAAGACCTTTTTGCATTGTTTCTGCCTGGGGATCATTGAGCCTCTGGCATGTGAAGATTTAAATTTATTCTCTTGCTAGATGGGAAGTTTTCATCTATTATTTTGTTAGATTTTCTCATCCTTTCTTTGTCCCTTTTCCCTTGGGAATATCAGTAATTTGTATATTCAGTCACAAAGGCTGTGGTGAAATTGTACTGGGGACTGAGGTATGAGATGAGTCAGTCTTTGAGCTCCAGTGGTTGCAATGGTGTGCTGAGCATGTCTATCTTTGGGCCTCTGTGGTCTACACTGACACTTGTATTAGTGGTTACTGGTGAGCTGATTCTTGGGTCTCCAGGTGGCTTTCTCAGATGCTGGTAGTGGCAGTGGTGGACTGGGCAGGTAGGTTGGTTATTGAACTCTTGGGCAGCCATTGTGGTGTGGGTGATGGCAGTAGCAGTAATGGGATGATTCTCTGGGTCCTGAATGGTGTGTATTGATGTTGACTGTTGCTGTGATGGACTGGGTAGACCAGTTTCTAGGCCCACAGGTGGCACTTACAAGTAGGTACCAGCTGAGGTGGTAGTGGCCAGGCGTTTAAGCCCAACTTCAGGCTCCCAGGAGGAGTGTTCAGGTGCCCAAATGTACATGGAGTTGGGCAATCTCCAGAACCCTGGCTATGTTCTCTGTTTCAGATATGGAGGGTGCCAAGCTGAACTTGAAAATCTTGTGCTCAGCCCCCACTGCCCACAATAGTGAGAGAAGGCACCAGCTTTGATGGGCAGGAGTAGAGCAATACTCAGGTCTCAGGCGGTATGATTGGGTGAGGGGTGGGGACCAGGAAGGAGTGGAAAGACATTTTCAATGTGCTCAAAGAAAAAATTATCATTTAAGAATATTATATCCAGTACAGTTATCCTTCAAATATGAAGGAGTGATCAAATCTTTCAGACAAACAAAAACTGAGTGAATTCACCACCATCAGACTGTCTTACAATCTTACAAGAAATGCTAAAGGGAATTCCTTGATCTGAAGAAAAAAGCACTAACATACAAAAAGAAAACCTCAAAGTATGAAACCTACTGGTAAGATTAAGCACACAGACAAACCCAGAACAGTCTATTACTGTAATTGTGGTGTCTAGTCCACTCATAACTCTCTGATATGAAACCCAAAAACAATAATAGCTACAGCAACCTATTAAGAGATCAATAATATAAAATATGTTCTATCAAAAATAATAATTATAGCAACCTGTTAAGAGGTAGATAATATAAACTATGTAAAATGAGACAACTATAAAAGTCAAAATATGGGGAGGATGGAGATAAATATAGAATTTTTGTGTTTTTTGCCTTTTTTCTATTGTTTTATTTTTGATTTATGATAAATTGTCATATCTTTAGAATCACTTGTTATATCCACAAGATATTTTTGTAAGCCTCATGGTAGTCATAGCTCAAAAACCTATAACAGATTTATTAACAAGAAAGGCAGCAAATTAAAACATACTATCAGAATTAATCATTTAACCACAAAGGAAGACAGTAAGAAAGGAAGAGAGGAGTCACAAAATAACCATAAAAAAGCAACAAAATGTCAGTAATAAGTCTTTACTTAACAATAATGCCACTGAATGCAAATGGTATCAGTTTTTCAAGTAAAAGGCATAGAATAAAGGCTGAATAAAGGAACAAAACCCAACTATATACTGCTTTTAAGAAACTCACTTCACCTATAAAGACACAAAGACTGAAAGTGAAGAGGTGGAAATGATATTCCATGCATCTGGAAACTAAAAAAGAGCAAGAGCAAGAATAACTATACTCGTGTCATATAAAATAGACTTTAAAAAAAGACATAGACAAAGAAGGTCATTGTATAATGATAAAGGTTTAATTCAGCAAGAGGATATTACAATTATAAGTATTTATGTACCCAACACTGGAACTTCCAAGTATGTAAAGCAAACATTAATAGATCTCAAAGGAGAAATAGACTGCAATACAATAATTGCAAGAGTCTTTAACACCTCACTCTCAGGAATGGATAGATAATCCAGACAAAAAGTTGACAAAGAAACATCAGTGTTAAACTACACTAGACTTAATAATCCAAACTGACATTTACAGAACATTACACCCAACTGCTTCAGAATATACATTCTTTTCATCAGCACATGGAACATTCCCCAGAACAGACCATATCTTAGGCCATAAGACAATTCTGAACAAATTTTTAAAAAATAGAAATCATATCAAATATCTTTTTGACCCCAGTGGAATAAAACTAGAAATCAATAAGTGTAACCTCAGAAAATACACAAGCATGGCTAGTAAAAAACATGCTCCTGAATGACCAATAAATCAATGAAGAAATTAAAAAGAAATTTTAAAATGTGCTTGAAACAAATGAAAATGGAAACACAGCATACCAAAATATGGGGGATATAGCAAAAGCAATACTAAGAGGGAAGATTGTAGCAACAAGCACCTAGTTCAAAAAAGTAGAGAGATTTAAAATAAACAACTTAACAATGCACCTCAATAAACTATAAAAGCAAGAAGAAATCAAATCCAATATCAGTAGAAGGAAAAAAATAATAACCATGAGAGCAGAAATAAATGAAATTGAGATTTAAAAAATACAGAAGATTAATGGAACGAAAAGTTGGTTTTTGAAAAGATAAACAAAATATACAAAACTTTGGCTGGACTAAGAAAAAAAGAGAGAAGGTTCAAATAAATAAAATCAGAAATGAAAAAGGAGACATTACAGCTAATCCCTAAGAAATACAAAGAATTATTAGAGACTATTATGAACAACGATATGCCAGCACATTGGAAACCTAGAAGAAATGAATAACTTTCTGGACACATACAGCCTACCAAAATTGAACCATGAAGAAAAACCAAACTGTTAAAACTGATAAAGAACTCAATAAAGTTATAGGATACAAAATTAACATATAAAAATCAGTTGCATTTATATACACCAACAGTGAACAATCTGAAAAAGAAATCAAGAAAGGAATTCCATTTCCAACAACTACAAAAAATATAAAATACCCAGAAATCAGGCCAACCAAAAAAGTGAAAGATCTATAAACGGAGAACTATGAAATTTTGATGAAATTGATCAAAGAAGACTCAAAAACATGGAAAGATATTTAATGCTCATGGAGTAGAACAATTAATATTGCTAAAATGACAACATTATCCAAAGTAATTTACATATTTAGTGCAATCCCTAGCAAAATACCAATAACATTTTTCACAGAAATAGAACACACAAACCTAAAATATATGTGGAACCACAAAGACTATGAATAGCCAAAGCAAGCAAGAGGCATCACACTACTTGACTTCAAAATTTACTACAAAAGTACAGTAACCAAAACAGCATGGTACTGTCATTAAAAGTTGACATCTAGAGCAATGGAACAGAATAGAGAACACAGACGGATACAAATCCACACATTTATAACCAACTCATCTTTGACAAAGGTGACAAGAACATGCAATGGGGAAAGGACAGTCTTTTCGATAAATGATTCTGGGAAAACTGTATAACTGTATGCAGACGAATAAAATTACTTTTCACCATATGCAAAAACCAAACCAAAGTGAATTAAATACCTGTTTAAAACCTGAAACTGAAACTACAATAAGAAAACATTGGGGAAATGTTTCAGGACATTGATCTGGACAAAGATTTTTTGTGTAAGACTTCAAAAGTGCAGGCAACCAAAGCAAAAATGGACATTTGGGATTACATCAAGCTATAAACCTTCTGCACAACAAAAGAAACAACCAACAAAGCAAGGAGCAACCAACAGAACAGGAGAAAATATTTGCAAACTCTCCATCTGACAAGGAATTAATAACCAACATATATAGGATCACAAGCAACTCAATAGCAAAAACACAAATCATCAGGTTTTTTAAATGGACAAAACAGACATTTTTCAAAATAAGACATACAATTGCCCAACATATATTCCAAAAAATGCTCAACATCACTAATCATTCGAGAAATGCAAACCAAACCCCAATGGGATATCATTTCACCCCAGTTAAAATGGCTTATATAAAAAAAGGCAGGCTATAACAGATGCTGGCAAGGATGTGGAGAAGGGGAAACACTTATACACTGTTGGTAAGAATGTTAGTACAGCCACTATGGAGAACAGTATGGAAGTTCCTCACAAAACTAAAAATAGAACTACCATATGATTCAGCAATTCCATTACTTTGTATCTAACCAAAAGAAAGGAAATCAGTGTGTTAAAGAGATGTTTGAACTTGCATGTTATTGCAGCACTATTCACAATAGCCAAAATACGGAATCAACTTAAGTGTCCATCGACAGATGGATAAGGAAATATACACAATGAAACACTATTATCTTGATGATCTATCTAGGGTTGTGAGTGGAGTATTAAAGTCCCCAGCTATGATAGTGTGAGAGTCAATATCTTTTTTAAGTTTGCCTAGAAGCAGCTTTATGAAAGTTGGTGCTCCGATGTTGGGTGCATATATGTTTAGGATGGGTATTTCTTGTTGATGGATTGAAACTTTTGTCATTATATAGTGACCTTCTATATCTTTTAAAATTTTTGATAGCTTAAAGGGTATTTCGTCTGATATTAAGATCACGACTTCTACTTTCTTTTGTGTTACATTCACCTGAAATTTTGCTTCCCGGCCTCTTACTTTGAGTCTGTGAGTGTCCTTTCTGGTGAGATGAGTCTCTTGGAGACAATATATTGCTGCCTCATGATATTTTATCCATTTTGCCATTCTATGTTTTTTCAGTGGTGCATTTAGTTCATTTACATTCAGGCTAATTATTGAAATGTGAAAGTTTATCCCTGTCATGAGGTTCTTATAGAGTTGCTGTTGTTCCTGTTTGTTTGTTGTCTTTTTCTTGATTTTTGGGTTGATTTATATGTGTTTTCAATTTTTTTCCTGCACTCTTGTGAAGAACAGTGTCGTTCTTTTTTCCCTTTCTTCTGTGTTTAATGCTTTCTTAAGTGTTTCTTGTAGAGCTGGTCTAGAGGCAGCATAAATTCTTAAGGATTGAATGTCTAGGAAAGATTTTAATTCTCCTTCACTGATGAAACTTAGCTTAGCTGGGTAGGTTTTTCTTGGTTGAAATTGTTTATCTTTGAGAACTTTGAAGATTGGGCTCTAGTCTGAAGTGTTTCTGTAGATAAATCTGCTGCTATTCTAATTGGTCTTCCCCAGTAGGTAGTCTGATCTTTTTCTCTTGCTGCCTTTAGGATTTTTTCTTTTATATCTACTTTGTTTAGGCAAATTACTATGTGTCTAGGAGTTAGTCTT
>CAUYQG010032067.1:0-20386 GCA_963574415.1 Tarsius wallacei | reverse complement strand
TCGGTGGCTCAGCCTGTAATCCCGCGCCTTTGGGAGGCTGAGGTGAGTGGATTGCCTGAGCCCGCGGGTTCAAGACCCGCCTGGGCAAGCGAGACCTCATCTCTACAATAAATCAAAAAATTAGCCGGGCGTGGTAGCGCGCACCTGTAATTCCAGCTACCTGGAAGGCTGAGGCGGAAGGATCGCCGGAGCCCAGCGGGTCGAGGCTGCGGTGGCCGGGAGCGGCCACTGCACTCCAGTCTGGGTGACAGAGTGAGACTCCAACTCAAAAAAAAAAAAACAAACAAAAAAAACTCTATCCTAAGACTCTTAGGCAGGTGGATTTGAAAAATATCTCCCATCCTCCCTCGCTCGGCTACTTTGCAATTATTACACTCTTTCTTTACTGTAACAGCTGTGTTGCACTCAGTTTTTCTGGGCCACAGGCATAAGAACCCAGTCAGGCAGTAACCCTAACATGCTTAGGATAAGAACTGTTTCCAAAGACTTTCTAAAACCATTCCACGTTCTTCACAAATCTCCTGCTTCTATAGGGCTTATCACTAGACATTCTTTAGGACTGCAGTAATTCAGATAAGATGCTCTTGGAAAAGCACTTGCCCAGAGCCAATGAACTGACAGCTCTGACTTTGAAACCTGAAACCAATGAACTCTGTTTCTTATTTTTTGAGTCAGTCTCACTCTGTGGCCTAGGCTAGAGTGCAGTGGCATGCTCATGGCCACCGAAGCGTCAACCTGCTGGGCTCACACGATCCTTCCACCTCAGTTTTCCAAGTAGCTGGAACTACAGGCATGTGCCACCACGCCCATCTAATTTTTTTTGTTTGATTTATTGTAGAGACGAGGTCTCACCAAGTTGCCCAGGCTGGTCTTGAACCCTGGACTCAGGCAATTCTCTCACCTCATCTTCCCAAAGTGCTGGGATTACAGGCTTGAGCCACTGTGCCTGGCCCATGAACTCTGTTTCTATGCAGTTTATGTAAACATCTTTTTTGCTAACAAAATTTCCCCTATCCTTCTTTCACTAAATGCCCAGGTGACTTGCCATTCCATTCATTCCACATTATAATCCTTATTGCTTATTCCTGAATAAACCCAACATATTTAGAGATAATTTCCTCTAGTATCTTTTTTTTTAGGTTGACACTTGTTTGACACGTTTTGTGTCCTGGGAACATGACTTGGCTTTCTGGCTGTCGGGGTCTGTGTGTGCAGGCAGTCAAAAGATCGGGGGACCTCAATAATATGACTGGACAGAAATGTGGGTTGTATCCCATTTGTGACAGTGTACTGGCGGTTGCTAGTTCTCAGAGGCATTGTCTAAGTCTTTCTTTCTTTTTTTTAAGATTGGAAAATGTAGTTTATTTAGAGAGTAAATTAGAGAGAGAGAAGAGAGAGGAGATTCACCTCCCCAAGGTAGGGGAGGAGACCAAAGCTTAGGCATATGGCGGCAGCCATAGTTCAAAGAGTACAGGGCCACACCACAGCTTAGTAAAGCAATGGCAGCCTAAATATTTCTTTCTTTTGAGTGTCTTTTGGAGAGTCTTGTGATCTTTTCTTTTTATTTTTTTGAGCCAGAGTCTTACTGTATCACTTAGGCTGGAGTGCAGTGGCACAAAAATATTTACTGTAGCCTTGACCTGCTGTGCTCAGATGATCACTCTGCCTCAGCCTTCCAAGTAGTTGGGACTATAAGGAACGTACCACCATGCCCACCTAATTTTTTAAAATTATTTGCTGCAGAGACAAGGTCTCGCCATGTTGCTCAGGCTGGTCTCAAATCCCTGGGCTCAGGCAGTCCTCTTGTTTCGGCCATCCAAAGTGCTGGGATTACAGGTATGAACCATCAAGCCTGGCCATTTTGATCTTGAGAGGGCTTTATTTTTGCACTCTCTTTGGGGACTCCTCTTGTGTTTTTAGGTAAGTCATGGTGTATTGGTTTTGATCAATTCACTTGGTAGATTTCTCTTTGGTTTAAAATCTTGGTTTAATGGGCTGGGGGCAGTGACTCACATGTGTAATCCTAGTGCTTTGGGAGGCAGAGTTTGGAGGATCATTTGAAGCCAGAGGTTCAAGACCAGCCTGTGCAATATAGCAAGAAAAGAAAAAAAATTAGCCAGGCATGGTGGCTCATGCCTGTAGTCTCAGTTGTTTGGAAGGCTGAGGGGGGAATACAACTTGAGTCGAGGAGTTCAAGGCTGTAGTAAGCTATAACCATGTCACTTCACTTCAACCTGGACAACAATGTAACATCCTGTCTCAAAAACTAAAAATTAAAATCAAAAAAGTTAAAAATGTGACTAATGAGGTTCCATATTACCAGGAATGTTCATTGTTTGTCCCAGCTGAAACCTGATTATAAGATATTTGAAGGGATTTTCTTAGAGCTCTCTGATCCACACTGTTCTCTCTATTAGATCCTGCTTCTCCCAAGGGAAGTTCTCAGCTGACTAAACCCTCCTTCACAAACCCCTGCTGACTACGCTCACCAACTCCATTCACATCTTCCTTGTAGCCACCATCTTGCTGAGGATAATTTGGAACTTAATTGACCTCTGTGGGAATCTTAAGATCATCCCAAACTGGCTCCTCTAAGACCGCTTTCTTCTCATTGCTTCTGTTCCTCCTTCCACCTTTTCCACCTCTGTTATGTTCCCTTAAGCCCGTGATGTGTCCACCTTCAAACTCCGACCTCTGCCACCCCTCTGTCCAGCCCTGCAGACCATTTTCTCTACCACTCTAGTCTCTCAGTTACTTGAGATTTTAGCTTCCCTGCTCTCAAGAGACTCAGGGTTCCCTAAAAGAACTACCTGAGGCTGCAAAGGAAAAAGACTCATTGGAAATAGACTGGATATTTTATTCACTCAGATGGGTTTGGGGAACATTCAGATAGCTGCTGGATATATCCTCAGTCATTCATGAGATTACACACCAAGGCAAATGAAAATCTTAAATCTCCTCCACAAATACCAGTGAACAGGTAACCTTAACTTTCCTCATTTGCTGGAAGCATAATTCAGATAGAAATGTAAAGAGGGCTGGGCGTGGTGGCTCAAGCCTGCAATCCCAGCACTTTGGGAGGCCAAGGCGAGAGGGCTGCCTGAGCTCGAGACCAGCCTGGGCAACTTGGTGAGAGCTCATCTCTACAATACAAATAAATAAATACACCTGGGTTTGGTAACAGGCGCCTATAGTTCCAGCTACTCAGATGGCTAAGGCAGAAGGATCACCTGAGCCCAGCAGGTCGAGGCTGTGTTGGCTGTGAACAAGCCTCGGCCCTCCAGCCTGGGCTGCAGAGTGGGACCCAGACTCAAAAAAAAAAAAGGGCCGGGCTCGGTGGCTTAGCCTGTAATCCCAGCACTTTGGGAAGTTGAGGCGAGAGGATTGCCTGAGCCTGTGGGTTTGAGACCAGCCTGGGCAACTTGGTGAGACCTCATCTCTACAATAAGTCAAAAAATTAGCCGGGCGTGGTAGCGCGCGCATGTAGTTCCGGCTACTTGGAAGGCTGAGATGAAGGATTGCTGGAGCCCAGCAGGTCGACGCTGGAGTGACCATGAGCATGCCACTGCACTCCAGCATGGACGACAGGGTGAGATTCCTACTTTAAAAAAAAAAGAAGTGATGATAAACCTATTTATATTTCCAAAAAATGCTTGAAGTTCATAGAAATTTGTCAATACTCTCTGTTCTTATATATGCATAATGTTATCAGTCATAACTCCAATTTTGTTAAAATGTTGTATGCCACAGAAATAACTAAATTTTCTCATGAAACAGATTCTTGTTAGCTCTTTAACCCTGGTCATTTTAGTATTTTGTCATTCCCAGACAGTTATTGTTTTACTTTGGAGCTTTTCCAAAAGCTTTTGTAAGCAGTTATGATATAAAATTGCTTCATCTTCAAAGGGATTCATGAAAAAGACTCTGAAATACAACCCTCTAAAAACTTTAAGATCATACCATTGGGCTGGGTAAGAATTTCCATAACACTAATGAAGAAACTGATGGGTTCATAAAACTGCAACGCAAGATCAAGCAGAACAAGAGTTAATTACCTATAATCTCAGTACTACGGGAGGCCAAGGTAGGAAGATTGCTTGAGCCCAGAAGTTCAAGATCAGCCTGGGCAATGTAGCTAGACCTCGTATCTACAAAAAATTAGCCAAGTATGGTGGTGTGCGCCTGTAGTCCTAGCTACTTGGTAGGTTGAGGCAGAAGGATCACAGGAGTTCAGAAGTTCGAGGCTGCAGTAAGCTGTGATGGTGCCACTGTGCTCCAGCCTGGGTGACAGAGTGAGATCCCAGTTCAAAAAATAAAAATAAAAAATAAAAAAATAAAGAGTTAATTACATAGGACCGGATTAACTGATGAGAATGATTATAATATTTTATGACTTTTTGTTTGAAATATTGCTGGTTCTTTAGTATTTTGTCTTCCAGATTTAAGAAAGCCTTTTTTAATCTTAAGCTGACTAGAGCCAAGAGTAATTTGGTAAAATCCTTTTGTAAACACAATTGAAATATTCACTTTTTCTTCCTAACTGATCCCTCCAGAACTCAGAAAGTATTAGTGAATATTCTTATCTTCATGGCAATATAGTTATATGCATGAATTTAATAAAAATCTATTTTCCTTGTAACAGGACAAAATTGGAAACATTGGTTATATCTTCAGACATGAATAGTTTTAAGAAACTATGAATGACTTTAAGGAACTAACACAATAAAACCTTTTAGAAAAACCAGTCTGACACTTGGCTTAAATTGATTCCCAGCAATGCAGTGAGTGCGAAATGTCACTTCCTAGTAGAACTAGAAAACTTTGGGAATCTAAAGAAGAGAGATATTCATCCAAATATATTTGCATTGCCAGCACTGACTTGATTTCCTAGTCTTGAAAGTTTTTTAAAATTCGAATCTGAGATTCCTTGTTAAGAGTTTCAGCAAAACAGACTTAAGAAGAACCTTATATAATATTAAGAATTACTATGACTATTACTATTCTTGCTGCACTTAGGCAAATAATCAGACCAAGTTTACTGAGATTAGACTTATTTTGCAAACAAATTAGTGTTATTGTGATTATCTTTGGTAAAAAACGGGGATGAATGTAGAGATAAAAAATTATGTTTTAGTAGTAAACTACAGCGCATTCTTGTGGATATCAGATTCTAGCCATGTTCATTGTCTTTAAGGTTTTGTTATCTACTTATAAACTGGACTTAATCCCGAATTATTCTATATTTCTCCAGTATCTAACTGTGACTCTCTAAACAAACTTTTCCAATTTTCCACCCTTCTGAAATCACTAAGAACAAAAACTGTCCTTTTACCAAAGCTCTGCAAGCTGGCAATAGAAAACTTGCTATAACTTTAGAGCAATTATCACAGCATTATCACAACACCTCGTGTATGGACAACCTTCACGCCTGCAGCTGTGTGGGCCACGGAGAAAGTTCACCAGAACACCACCTGAGCTATTCAAACCTCAGTATATGCTTCAAGCCCCAAATCTAGAAATCTTTTTAACTGACTGCCCTTCAGACTCAGAAACTGTGCTTATCATTTGCCCCAACCATTCTTTTTCTTTTGCTCCCATGGAAATATCTGTTACTAAATACCTAATTGCTTTTACCGTATAGAGGCCTAACTTTGAGGGGAACCCACCTGCAACACGGAAATGAGACTTAGCTGTTTAACTGGACTGAACTATTTCTACAACTAATCCTAAGACTGGGTCAGTGGTTATGGGATAAATGATCAACTCAACTTCTGGACTGTGGCTTCTTGGAGAAGTTTCAGATAGGCAGTGAAGGGGTTCAGGACATGCCACCCCCAACATGTTTCCTTGGTATATTGAAAAACAGCAGTAGCCAGGCTCAGTGGCTCAGTCTGTAATCCCACGCTTTGGGAGGCTGAGGTGAGTGGATTGCCTGAGCCCGCGGGTTCGAGACCCGCCTGGGCAACTTGGCGAGACCTCATCTCTACAATAAATCAAAAATTAGCAGGGCGTGGTAGTGTGCACCTGTAGTTCCAGGTACTTGGAAGGCTGAGGCGGAAGGATCGCCGGAGCCCAGCAGGTCGAGGCTGCGGTGGCCGGGAGCGGCCACTGCACTCCAGTCTGGGCGACAGAGTGAGATTCCAACTCAAAAAAAAAAAAAAAAAGAAAGAAAAGAAAAACAGCAGGAGGCTGGGCACAGTGGTTCATACCTATAATCCCAACACTTTGGGAGGCCAAGGCAGGAAGACCACTTGAGGTCAGGAGTTCAAGACCAGCCTGGACAACACAGTATGACCCCACTTCTACAAAAAATGTAAAAATTACCTGGGTGTGGTGGTACGCACCTGTCATCCCAACTATAATAAAAAAGACAGATAATAATAATAAGTGTTGGATAGGATATGTAGAAATAAGAACACTTATATATTGCTGATGGGAGCGTAAAATGGTACAGCCACTTCAAAAAACAGCCTGATATTTCTTCACAGAGTGATCGTATAATCCAGCATCTCCACTCCACATAGGTATACTCAAGAGAAATAAAAACATAGCTAAACAAAAGATTATGCACAGATTCTCACAGCAACATTATTTTAATAGCCAAAAGATGGGGAAAAACTCAATGTGCATCAACTGATGAATGTGGTATATCTTTTTTTTTGAGTTGGAGTCTCACTCTGTCACCCAGGCTGGCGTGGCACACTCACAGCCATCCCAGTGTCGATCTGCTGGGCTCTGGTAATCCTTCTGCCTCAGCCTTCCAAGTAGCTGGAACTACAGGCACGTGCCACCATGCCTGGCTAATTCATTTATTTATTTATTGTAGAGACGAGGTTTCACCAATTTACCCAGGCTGGTCTCGAACCCACAGATTCAAGCAATTCACTTGCCTCAGCCTCCCCAAAGTGCTGGGATTACAAGCTGAGCCACCGAGCCCTGCCATATATATATATATATATGTGTATATATATATATATATTTAGTTGTTTTTTTTTTTTTTGAGTAGTCTCACTCTGTTGACCAGGCTGGAGTGCAGTGACATGTTCATGGCCACCGCAGCCTCAATCTGCTGGGCTCAGGTGATCTTTCTGCCTCAGTCTTTCAAGTAGCTAAAATCACAGGCATGTACCACCACGCTCGGTTAATTTTTTGATTTATTGTAGCGACAAAAATCTCACCAAGTTGCCCAGGCTGGTCTCGAACTCCTGAACTCAGGCAATCCTTTCACCTCCACCTCCCAAAGTACAGGTGTGAGCCACCATACCCAGCTGGATGTGGTATATCTATTATATAAATTCATCTATATGAAATGTCCATATTAGGGAAATCTATAGAGACAGAAAACAGATTAGTGGTTGCCTAGGGTTGGGGGTGGTAGTGGTGGGGTGAAAGCTAAGATCATGAAAATATTCTAAAATCAGTTGTAGTGATGGATACATGACCAAATATACTTAAAGCCATTGAATTGTTAAAGGTTATCAGGACATTTTACCTTTTTCCAATACCTTCATCCCAATTATTTTCCCCCACCTTTTTAGATAATTTATTCTATTTTATTTTATTTTTGAGACAGGGTTTCACTCTGTCGCCCAGGCTGGAGTGCAGTGGCATAATCACGACTCACTGCAGGCTCAACCTCCTAGGCTCAAGTGATCCTCCTGCCTTAGCCTCCTAAGTAGCTGGGACTACAGGCATACACCACCACACCCAGGTAATTTTCCTATTTTTTTTATAGAGACAGGGTCTCCCTTTTTTGCCCAGGTTGATCTTGAACTCTTGGGTTCAAGCAATCCTCATGCCTCAGCCTCCAAAAGTGCTGGGATTATACGCATGAGCCACCACGCCTGACCTTTTGGAGAATTTATTTATTTATTTATTTTTTGAGTCAGAGTCTTACTTTGTCACCCAGTCTGGAGTGCAGTGGCATGCTCATGGTCATTGCAGCTTTGAGCTGCTGGGCTCAGGCAATCCTTCTGCCTCAGCCTTCCAAGTAGCTGCAACTACAGGTATGTGCCACCATGCCCAGCTAATTTTATGATTTATTGTAGAGACGAGGTCTCGCTAAATTGCCCAGGTTGATCTTGAACCCGTGGACTCAGGCAATCCTCTCGCCTCAGCCTCCCAAAGTGCTGGGATTACAGGCTTGAGCCTCTGTACCCGACTAGGACTCAATCTCTTTCCATCAAAGTACAAGGATATTAAAAACTGGGCATAGTGGCTCAGGCCTGTACTCATGAGACTGAGGCAGGAAGATCATTTGTGGCCAAGAGTTTGAGACCAGCATGGGCAACATAGGAGATCTCATCTCTCAACAAAAAGTACAATAATATTTCTTTATTGCTTTCTCGTATCTAATGTAGAAGAAAAAGTCTGTTGTTGTTGTTGGCATTTGCTCCTAATTTTGCTATAGTTTGTGTTTGTATGATTTGTCTGCTTTTTTCTCTTGAAGTTCAAATTTTTCTTCAGCATATATCTAAGAATTGGTCTATTTTTATTTGCTTTTTTCTTTAAATGCTCACTTCCCATTGACTTCTGGAAGTAGAGAATATTAGAATATAATGCTCATTCTTCTAAGAATCTGAATGATTCTCAAAGTCATTGAAATATGAGATATTATTTTTAAAACCAGAAAATAGATTTTTCAAAAATTTCAGTGTTTAAGAAAACACATTTTTATAGGAACCATGTTCAGATTTTTTTTACTACTTTATTCTTGTACCTCACAAAAATTATTTTGATTTCCAGTAGCCTATCAGTGGCAAAGAGATTTATCAGTAAGTACTCAGAATAAACATAATGAATTAAAAAGAAAACAAAGTCGCTAAATTATTATTCTCTTTCTTTTTTTTTTTTTTTCTAAGTGAGAAAGCAGGATTTATTGAGAGCGCAGAAAAGCTCCCACAGTGGGAGGGGACCCAATGGAGTTGCCCAGTGATTTTCAAATTAATCAGGTTTAGCTCATTCTGAGGTCTCAAGATAAATTTGCTTGGTTGTCAATCAAGAGAAAGAGAGGCAGAAATAAAAGAGAGGGAGGGAGAGAAGAAGCAAACATGACAGAAAGAAAGACAAGAGAAGAGAGAGCTAGAGAACACAGAAATTAGCAGATGAAAGAGACAAGTGGCTAGAGACTGACTGATTCATAGCAAAGGAGACATATACGTGTGCACATACACACACACACACTCAAAGGAAGAAGATTTGGGGTTATGAGGAATTCGATGTAGGAGAAAAATACAGTGGAGGTAGACTCACAAAGAAAAGCAAAAAGGAAAAAAATAAAGAAAAATGTACCATGTTTTCATTGTGTTAGGCAATGAAATTCAACATAGGTAAGTACTCATTCTCGTAGCTGTATTTGAAAATGTAACTGAAATGCTAGCCAATATTTCTAACTTGGTAATTCTTTTAATCTGTGACGTTTGAGAAGTTCTCTTCCGAATTTGAAAATCATGATAATCCATCAGAGAACAATTATTATTTTAGGTTTCAGCTGAGGAGTACAGAACAGTCATGACAGTAGGAGGGTGAAATTTGGTGGTTTTCTGTCTCTGTTTTGCAATGTTTAATTATTGTCACAGAAGAGAAATAGCCAGAAGAAAGCAAAATTTTTTTTGACTTGGGGTCTCACTCTGTTGACCAGGCTGGAATGCAATGGCCTGATCATGATGATCAAGGCTCATGGCAGCCTTGACTTACTGGGCTCAAGCAATCCTTTCATCTCTGCCTCACCAAGTAGCAAAGACGGCAGGAATGAACTACCACACCCAGCTAATTTTTAAATTTTTTTTGCAGAGATGAGGTTTTGCTTAGTTGCCCAGGCTGGTCTTGAACTTCTGGGCTCAGGCAGTGCTTTCACCTCAGCCTTCCAAGTAGCTGGGACTACTGGCTCACACTACCATGCCTGGCTTATTTTTTGATTTACTGTAGAGATGAGGTCTCACCAAGTTGCCCAGGCTGGTCTCAATGCCCTGAGCTTAGGTAATCCTCTCGCCTCGGCCTCCCAAAGTGCTGAGCAACTGTGCCCGGCCTAATAATAATTTTTAAAGCTTAGTTATTTCACATTTAGATTTTTAAAAATTAAAAGCACCAGCAGTTTTGATGTTCTAAGATTTGACATGGCACAAAATCCTGATGAGTACTTGAATGTTCTATTTCATTCAGGTAAAATAATGAACAAATACGTTTAGGCGATGCATACTTTAAAAACAAAGGATAAAAGATGATTTATGGGTTCAGTTTGTGAAAATTCATTGAGCAGTGATATGTGTTTTTTCCCTGTGCATATATTATCCTTCAAGAAAATTTTTCATAGCCAGACCCTGTAGCTACAAAAATAAAAAAACTAATTGGTCATGGGGTCACACACCTATAGTTCCAGCTACTTGAAAGGTTGAAGGAGGATCACTGGAGCCCAGGAGTACAAGGCTATAGTGAGCTATGATCACACCACTGCACTCCAGCTTGGGTGACCAATCAAGACCTAGTCTCTAAAATGAAGAAAAATTTTTTGTAAATTACATTATATATTATATACGGCTCTTTTTTTTTTTTTTTTTTTTTTGAGTTGGAGTCTCACTCAATTGCCCAGGGTGGAGTGCAGTGGCACTCTCATGGCCACCGCAGCCTCGACCTGCTGGGCTCAGGCAATTCTTCCGCCTCAGCCTTCCAAGTAGCTGGAACTACAGGCACCACCACACCTGGATACTTTTTGATTTATTGTCATGACGAGGTCTCACCAAGTGGCCCAGGCTGGTCTCAAATTCCTGAGCTCAGGCAATCCTCTCACCTTGGCCTCCCAAAATGCTGGGAATACAGGCTTGAGCCACCGCACCCAGACTTTTTTTTTTTTTTAATGTGTCTGTGTATCATCAACTAAAATAATCCTGTGAACCCCAGTGGTATGCTAACCACACTTGAGTAACTACTGTATGAATCGAGTCTGCTTTGCTGTCACCTAGCAAGAAAGATACATGCACCATCATAGAATCCTGCCCTGCAGAACACAAGCTGCTCTACCTTCCATCTTAAGAGGTAGTCTCAGTTTGTAATCGCTTAAGAGTAGACACATTCCCAACATACACATAACAAGGAATATTTAAATAACACTTCTGAGTTTCTTAATTTAACCTGCTCACATATTACACAGATTAAAATATCTCTTTTAGAAATTTTACTCTGGGCCAGGCTCAGTGGCTCAGCCTATAATTCCAGAACTCTGAGAGGCCGAGGTGAGTGGATTGCCTGAGCCCATGGGTTCGAGACCAGCCTGGGTAACTTGGCAAGATCTCATCTCCATAATAAACAAAAAATTAGCCAGCGTGATAGCACTCACCTATAGTTCCCGCTACTTGGAATTTACTCTGATAATAATGACACAAATATATCAGTCTCTTAATTCTTTTTTTATGGGTTTTAATGTGGATCATATCAATTTATCATTCATTTTGGTCCTCCAATTGGTTCCCTATATAAAAACAATGAGTTTCTCAGTAGAGGGTACAAGAGCTTTTTTTTTTTTTGAGTTGGAGTCTCACTCTGTAGCCCAGTCTGGAGTGCGGTGGCACACGCCCAGCCACTACAGCCTCAACCTGCTAGGCTCAGGCGAAGTAGCTGGGACTATAGGCACATGCCACCACACCTGGCTAGAGGGTACAATAACTTAAAGTGAACTTAGGCAGAATAATTAATTCTTATCATGCAGAGGGGTATAACTCCACATAGCATTTGTGGAGTTCAAGTAACAAGAAAAGAGCTGAAGAAATGTTTATTCATTTATTCAACAAATATCTATTGAGTGTGTATTATGTGCCCGCCATTTTTCTAGGTGCTGAAGATACATCAATATAAATGTTTTTAGTAAGCCAGGCACAGTGGCACATGCCTGTAATTCCAGCACTTTGGGAAGCAGAGGCAAAAGGATTGCCTGGGTCCAGGGATTTGAGACCAGCCTGGGCAACTTGGAGAGACCTTGTCTCTATAATAAATAAATAAATAAATAAATAAATAAATACAAAATACTTAGCCCGGCGTGATGGTGTACACCTGTAGTTTCAGCTACTTGGAAGGCAGAGGTAGAAGGATTGTCTGAGCCCAGCAGGTCGAGGCTGTGGTGGTTGGGAGTGTGCCACTGCACTCCAGTCTGGGCGACAGAGTGAGACTCTGACTCAAATAAATAAACAAATTTTAAAAAGTTATGTATTCTCAGCACTTATGTATTATAAAATATATCAGAAATATAGAAAGGCGCAGACAATAATATAAAATTTTATTCTTCCATTTGTTCATATTTAAAACTTTGGAGTTGGCTGGGCTCAGTGACTCAGCCTGTAATCCCAGCACTTTGGGAGGCCAAGGTGAGTGAATTGCCTGAGCCCGCGGGTTCAAGACTAACCCAAGTAACTTGGTGAGACCTCGACTCTATGATAAAAAAAAAAATTAGCCAGGCATGGTTATGCACACCTGTAGTTCTAGCAACTTGGCGGGCCGAGGCGGAAGGATCGCAGGAGCCCAGCAGTTCGACATTGGGGTGGCTGTGAGCATGCCACTGCACTCTAGCCTGGACGATGGAGTGAGACCCCAACTCAATAATAAATAAATAAATAAAACTTTGGGGTTACTGACTCCTTTGACTTACCATTCTTCCAGTTTTTGGAATATCATTATACCAACTAAGCTATTATTTTAAAAAATACTTTAAAGTTGACTTATTTTCTTTTCATTCTCATACCAAGAATGCCTACTTAATTCTTCTCCTTCACTGACACCCCTCCCTCACATTCTGTTGGTTGTACCTTCAAAATACATCCAGAGTTCTACCAGCGCTCATGCCCACTTGTACCATGTTGGCCCAATATCCCACCATCTCTTGCCTGAATTACAGCAATCGCCCCACAGCGGACCTGCCTGCTCAGTCTTTGTTCTTCCTTTCTCCTTCCAAACAGCAGCCAGAATAATCCTGTTGAAATGTAAGGTAGATAATATTCTTCTTCCACTACAAAACACTACAATGAATTATCATCTCGCACAGAACAAAAGCCAGAGTTCTTAATATTCTGTGTCTGAGTGGTGTCTATGCTTTTGTATGTAGTTAGAATAGATTCATTTTCATTGTTAGACAGTATCCTACTGTAAGGAAATGACTCACTTTATTAATTCATTCTTTCATCTATGGACATTTGGGTGCCTTTAATTTGTTTTGCCATTATAAAAAATGCTGTCACAACAAGAAATACTAAGGGAAATGCTTAAGGATGTAGGAATTATGTAAGATGTAAATTCAAAAGTACAGGAATGAATAACTCTTACATTATGGTCAATAGATTTTCAACAAGATTGTCAAAAAAATTCAATGGGAAAAAGACTCATCTTTTCAATGAATGGTATTGCTAGAATTTTGGATAACTGCATGCAAAAGATTGAAGCTGGACTCCTACATCACACAATAAACAAAAATTAACTCAAAATGGATCATTGACATAAAAGTAAGAGCTAAAACTATGAACTCTTAAAAAAAAGAAACCCATGTGTATATTTTTCGACTTTGGGTTAGGTGATGGGGTTTTTTTGGGGTTTTTTTTGAGTTGGAGTCTCAGTCCAGGCTGGCATGCTCATGACCACTGCATCCTCGACCTACTGGACTTGGTTATCCTTCAGCCTCAGCCTTCCAAATAGCTGGAACTACAGGCAAGCACCACTATGCCCAGCTAATTTTTTGATTTATTGTAGAGATGAGGTCTCACCAAGTTGCCCAGGTTGGTCTCGAACCTGTGAGCTCAGGCAATCCTCTCCCCTTGGCCTCCCAAAGTGCTGGGGTTATAGGCGTAAGCCACCGTGCCCAACCAGGTGATGGTTTTTTAATATGATACCAAAATCATAGCAGCAAATAAATAAATAAATAGATCAGTTGGACTTCTAGAAAATCCTGTGTATTTCGAAGGACATTATCAAGAAAATGACATTTTCTTTTTTTTGAGTCAGAGTCTCACTCTGTCACCCAGGCTATAGTGCAGTGGCATGCTCATGGCCACCGCAGCCTCGACCTATTGTGCTCAGGTGATCCTTCCGCCCTAGCCTTCTAAGTAGCTGGAACAACAGGCATGCTACTAATTTTTTTTTTTAATCGTAGAGAGGAGAGCTCACCATGTTGCTCAGGCGGGTCTTGAATCCCTGAGCTCAGGCAATCCTCTTGCCTCTACCTCTCAAAGTTCTGGGGTTATAGGCATGAGCCACCGTATCAGGCCAAGAAAATGACATTTTCTAATCATTATGTCAGGTAAGGAACTTATATCCAAAATAATTAAAGAATTCTTGCAACTCTACAATAAAAACGCAAGCAATCCAATGAAAAAAAAATGGGCTAAGTATCTGAATAGACTTTTTTTTTTTGAGTCGGAGTCTCACTCTGCTGCCCAGGCTGGAGTGCAGTGGCAGAATCGCAGCTACTGCAGCCTCAACCTGCTAGGCAATCCTTCCTCTTCAGCCTTCCAAGTTACTGGGAATACAGGCATGCACCACCACATCCAGCTAATTTTTTGATTTATTGTGGAGATGAAGTCTTGCCATGTTACCCAGGCTGGTCTTGAACTCCTGGGCTCAGGCATTCCTCCCACCTCTGCTTCCCAAAGTGCTGGGATTACATGTATGTACCACCATGACTGGCTGAACAGACATTTATCTAAAGAAGATATGTAAATGACTAATAAGCACATAAAAGATATGGCCAGACTCAGTGGCTCAGCCTGTAATCCCAGCACTTTGGGAGGCTGAGGTGAGTGGATTGCCTGAGCCCACGGGTTCAAGAGAAGCTTGGGCAACTTGGTGAGACCTCGTCTCTACAATAAATCAAAAATTAGCTGGGTGTGGTAGTGCATGCCTGTAGTTCCTGCTACGTGGAAGGCTGAGGTGCAAGGATCGCTGGAGCCCAGCAGGTCGAGGCTGTGGTGGTCGGGTGTGCCACTGCCCTCCAGCCTGGGCAACAGAGTGTGACTCCAACTCAAAAAAAAAAAAGAAAAAAGGAAAAAAAAGACAATGGAAGTGTTGGTGAGAATATAGAAAAATTGGAACACTCATATAATACTGGTAGGATTGTAAAATGCTCAGCTACTTTGGAAAACAATTTGGCAGTTCCTCAAATAATTAAACTTAGTATTGCCACAAAACACACATTTTAAGATTTACTCTAATGGAAGGCTTTGGCATATGACCTATTATTAACATTATTCTTCTTATTTATAAAGTAAGAATGGTACCTGTTTGTTGATAACTTGAATCTTCAAATTCAAACAACAACAATAAAGAACAAATTTTTGGCTTTCCAAAGATACCTGTAAAAAATGAAAGTTGTCCCCTCCCTCCTCTGTCAGTTTTTGGCTACTGCTAATCCCTTTCTTGTAGTATTATGGCAAATATTCAGGGTCTGCTTATGAGTGAGAACATGTGGTACTCCGTTCTTTGGTTCTGTGATAGATCACTGAGTATGATGGACTCTACATCCATCCAGGTTGCTGCGAAGTCCATAATTTTGTCCTTCTTTTTGGCTGCGTAATATTTCATTGTGTAGCTGGGCATGGTGGCTCAGCCTGCAATCCCAGCAATTTGGGAGCCCACGGGTTCAAGACCAGCCCGGACAACTTGGCGAGACCTCGTCTCTACAATAAATCAAAAATTAGCTGGGCGTGGTAGCACGTGCCTGTAGTTCTGGCTACTTGGAAGGCTGAGGCGGATGGATCGTGGGAGCCCAACAGGTCGACGCTGGGGTTACCGTGAGCTTGCCACTGCACTCCAGCCTGGGCAACAAGAGTGAGACTCCAGCTCAAAAAAATTTCATTGTGTATATGTACCACAATTTTTAAAACCAGTCCACTTTCGATGGACAGCATGGTTGGTTCCATGTTTTTGCTATAGTGAATAGTGCTGCAATAAATGTGCATGTGCAGGTAAAAAAAAAAAAGAAAAGTCAAGTCACAATAGAATGGATAAAGTAGAAAAGATAAAATCTGGTAATGGGCTATATTAAAAAAAGTCTGATAACAATACAATCTAATTAAAAATGGACAACATATTTGAACAGATACTTGACAACAGAAATTACACGTATGCAGTATATATTAAAGTTCAATAAACAAATAAAGGACTAAAAATCATTAATCATGAAGGAAATGCATATTAAAAACACAAGGATGTACCTCTTCGCAGCCATTAGAATGACTAACATTAAAAAGACTGATGGCCGGGCTCGGTGGCTCAGCCTGTAATTCCAGCACTTTGGGAGGTCGAGGCAAATGGATTGCCTGAGCCCGCGGGTTGGAGACCAGCCCAGCAACTTGGCGAGACCTCGTCTCTACAATAAATAGAAAATTAGCCAGGCGTTGTAGCATGCGCCTGTAGTTCCAGCTATTTGGAAGGTTGAGGTGGAAGGATCGCTGGAGCCTAGCAGGTCGATGCTGGGGTGGCTGTGAGAGTGCCACTGCACTCCAGCCTGGGGCGACAGAGTGAGACTGTGACTCAAATAAATAAATAAATAAAATAAGCACGAGTCACCACACCTAGCCAAAAACATTGTATTGAGGGAGAAAAGCCAGCACAAAGGAATGCACAGTTTGATTTCATTTATACGAATTCTAAAACAAAACTGATCTGTGCTGTTATTTTGTTTTTGGAGCTGGTAGCACACATTGAGCTGTATACTTAACACTTGTGTATTTTATTGCAAGCAAATTATTCCTCAATAGTTTGTCTCAGAAATAGCACTATTGGAAATGTGTATATGAGTCATTTTTGTACATGTCCTAGGTATACATAATAGATACTTAAGAGTAGAAATCCTCTCTCTTGGGATTTGTAAACTTTCAAATTTATAAGATAATGCGAAGTTCATATACAGGTCATATGTAAATATATATAATGCCAAAAAAAGTACATACATCTTAAGAGATGTTAAGAGGTGTTCGCCATAATCAGAAGTGTCTGGACACTGATGGTAACCACTTTGAGCACCTCTTGTAATTGTAGGAGTCAAGTATGACTTGTATTCATTTTCTGTTATCAATATATATTGAGTATTACAATTTTAATAGTTTTTCCTTTCTTAAAACGTGTATACTTTTTTTGGCACCCTCTGTGTATACATGCAATCTGACAAATGAATTAAATGTTTTTTCTGAGGGGACAGAAAGCATCACTGATGAAGAGAGATCAGGATGACCAGTAACAAGCAGAACTGATGAAAACATTGCAAAAGTCCGTTGAATTGTGCATCAAAATTGTCGGCTGTGAGAAGTATAGCACACCAAATAAACGTCCATAGAGAAAGAGTTAGAAAAATCTTAACTGAAAATCTTAGCATGAGAAAGGTATGTGCAAAAATGGTCCCAATGGAGCTCTTGCATCACAGCAACGCACCAGCTCACCCAGCACTGTCTGTGAGGGAGTTTTTAGCCAGTAAACAAATAACTGTATTGGAGTACCCTCCCTACTCACCTGATCTGGCTCCCAGTGACTTTTTTCTTTACACAAAGATTAAGGAAATATTAAAAAGAAGACATTTTGATGACATTCAGGACATCAAGGGTAAAACAATGACAGCTCTGATGGCCATCCCAGAAAAAGAATTCCAAAACGGCTTTGATGGGTGGACTAGGCACTGGCATCAGTGAATAGTTTCCCAAGGGGAGTACTTCAAAGGTAACCGTAATGATATTCAGCAATGAGGTGCATAGCACTTTTTCTAGGATGAGTTCACAAACTTAATTGTCAGATATATATGTGTTGTCAAATATATATTTGTAGAGACAGGTCTCATTATGCTGCCCAGATTGATCTTGAACTCCTGGCTTCAAGTGGTCCTCCTGCCTTGGCCTCCCAAAGTGCTAGGATTACAGGTGTGAGCCATCACATCTAGCCATGAAATTGAACTTTAAAATTGTTTTACCTTTTTACTCTTCCACTAGTAATGTATAAGAGAGTTTCTACAGATTAATATCCTCACCAACACTTGGTATTTTCATATTTCTTAATTTTGCCAATCCAGTGGGTAAAATGTTACCTCACTATGGTCTTCATTTAAATTTTTGTGATTACTAATAAGGTTGAGCAATTTGCCCCCTATTTATCGACTGGATTTTTTTCTTTTCTGAAGTTGCAGTTTAGTCTAGTCTTCAGTCTATATTTTCTCATTGATTTGTAGAGGTTTCACATATATTATGAATTCTAGGTCTTTGTTTTTTGTATGTGTAGAAAATATCTTCTTTCTGTGATTTGTCTTACTTTTTTTGAATCGGAGTCTCACTCTGTCGCCCAGGCTGGAGTGCAGTGGCATACTCAGGGCCACCGCAGTCTCAACCTGCTGGGCTCAGGTGATTCTTCAACCTCAGCCTTCCAAGCAGTTGGAACTACAGGTGAGTGTCACCACGCCCTGCTAATTTTTTTTTTTTTTTTGAGTTGGAGTTTCACTCTGTCGCCCAGACTGGAGTGCAGTGGCCGCTCCCGGCCACCGCAGCCTCGACCTGCTGGGCTCCGGCGACCCTTCCGCCTCAGCCTTCCAAGGAGCTGGAACTACAGGCACACGCTATCACGCCCGGCTAATTTTTTGATTTATTGTAGAGATGAGGTCTCACCAAGTTGTCCAGGCGGGTCTCGAATCCGCGGGCTCAGGCAATCCACTCACCTCAGCCTCCCAAGGCGTGGGATTACAGGCTGAGCCACCGAGCCTGGCACCCCTTCTTTTTTTTAAGAGATGGTGTTTTACTATATTGCTCCAGGTTGGTCTTGAACACCTGAGCTCAAGCAAGGATCCCTCCTCAGCCTCTGGAGTAACTGGAACTACAGTTCTGATGAGGTCTCTGCCAAGAGTTATATCCCTTCATTTACTTGGGTCTCCCTTAATAACTGTAGGAAGGGCAGGGGGAACAAAATGAAGAGACAGCATTAATAGGCTCCAGGGACGCAGTGACTGTGCTCATGAGGCTGTGCTCAGTCCTCAAGAGGAGACTCGCCAGAGCTGACCTCTTGGGGGTGCCATGCGATTGGTTCTCTGGTGCCCACACATGTTGATCAGATGGGTGGGAGCTTTCTGGGATTGGTGCTGGAACTTCTGGAAGGAAGATGCCAAGCAGTTGAAGCTGTGGGTGGCAAGAGAAGCAGAGGTCTGGCAGCCAAGTTGTCCTCATGCTGCTGGGGGTACCTGACTGGAACTGGAAACAGGGAGCACATTTCTTCTGCCCTGCTTCTGCCTTCCACTGGCCAAACCTAAGAGAAGTCATCTGTCAGTGGAACAAATAATGATGACCTCGTGCATATGTTGTTTTTTTGTTTTGTTTTGCTTTGAAGATATCTCCTCAGGGTAAATTCTTATTGAGGTTATATACAGTTTTGGTTTTTGGGGGATTTTTTTTGAGTCGGAGTCTCACTCTGTCACCCAGACTGGAGTGCAGTGGCCGCTCCCGGCCACCGCAGCCTCGACCCGCTGGGCTCCGGTGATCCTTCCGCCTCAGCCTTCTGAGTAGCCAGAATTACAGGCGTGCGCTGCCACGCCCAGCTAATTTTTTGATTTATTGTAGAGATGAGGTCTCACTTGCCCAGGCAGGTCTCGAACCCGCAGGCTCAGGCAATCCACTCACCTCGGCCTCCCAAAGCGCGGGATTACAGGCTGAGCCACTGAGCCCGGCAGTTATATATAGTTTTACTAGATATTGTCAAATTTTTTTCCATCAGGGCCTAACCATTCTGTACTTTCAACAACATGAGAACGTTTTTCCACAAAGCACTATGAACAGAGCACATTGTCAAGCTTTTGAATTCCTGCCAAACTGCCCAGGCTGGAGTGCAGTGGCATGATCACGGCTCACTGTAGCCTCGAGCTCTTGGGCGCAGGTGATCCTCAAGTCTCAGTCTCCCAAGTAGCTGGGACTACAGGTGTATGCCACCACAGCCAGCTAATTTTTTTTTTTTGGTAGAGACAAGATCTCCCTATGTTGCCTGGACTGGTCTTGAACCCCTGGGCTCCAGCAATCCTTTCGCCTCAGTCTCCCAGAGACTATAGGCGTGAGCCACCATGCCTGACCTCTGTTTAGTTTAGTTTAGTTTAGTTTTTTTGTTTTTTTTGAGTTGGAGTCTCACTCTGTCGCCCAGGCTGGAGTGCAGTGGCACACTCAGGGCCAACACAGCCTTGACCTGCTGGGCTCAGGTGATCCTTCCGCCTCAGCTTTCCAAGTAGCTGTAGCTACAGGCACGCGCCATCACACCTGGCTAATTTTTTTTTTTTTTTTTTTTTGAGTTGGAGTCTCACTCTGTCGCCCAGACTGGAGTGCAGTGGCCGCTCCCGGCCACCGCAGCCTCGACCTGCTGGGCTCCGGCGATCCTTCCGCCTCAGTCTTCCGAGTAGCTGGAA
>CAUYQG010032065.1:0-45003 GCA_963574415.1 Tarsius wallacei | reverse complement strand
CCTCCCACATCCCTCAATGTGAATGAACATTTCCACAGATGACGTTGGATAGGATAGACCCGTGGATGTAGCGGTCTTTGGCTGTCCCCGTGTTCCCCATACCCGCTGCCTCCCTCCCCACCTGATAGGGGACTGGGATCCCAGGTGCTCTTTGGACCTAAGGATAGCTGACACCAACAACTAGGAGTACTGTAGGCTTGGCTAAAAACAGGGGTCACATCTTAGTAGCTGTGTGACTTTGAGCAGTTATGAACCTCTTGTGTTTTCAGCCTCATGTGTACAATGGGGATTTCAATAGTAGGTCATTTGGGCTATTTCAAGGATGAAATTAATCGACATTTAAAAAATACTTATGACAGTGTCTGACACATATTAAGCACCCAGTATGTGTTAATTGTTCTAATTTGTCATCTTGGACCCTCATAGGAAGATATCAGTAATTACCTATTTTTCTTGACATATCCTATCTTGAGCTTCTGGTTTTTGACTATAGACTGTGTTTCTGAATTCATCAACTGTGTCTGGCGGTTGCTAACTGCCTTTTCTTCATAGTTTTTTACAGAGCCTTAGTGTCGGTGTTGTTACTATGTTCTGGATTGACACAGGACTTATAGTACATTTCTGGAGTTCCAGTGTTTTCTAGGAACATATGAGACAAAGTGAAAGCTCATCCTTCCTCTCACAGGTAGAAAACATTCCTCTCTGGCATGCATATTTAAGCCTAAGGGCAGGATTAAGACCATACAGAAAATTCTGCACTGGGGACACTAGCCAAGCTTCCCCCAGGAGATTCTGTGTTCACTCTAATACGCAATGGTGCTTAATAGTGACTAGTTATAGGCTCCAGTGTTTACCGAATACTCTCCTGCCACAGAGAATTGTGCAAATTCAGATTGGCTCAGAATTTCCTTCCTCTTTCTGTCCTGCATTTTCTTCCCTATATTTTCTAAACATTGAGATATTAATCACATATAATAAAGTTCAGCCTTTTAGATCGCACAATTTAGTGTTCTTTGTAGTATATTCACAAAGTTTTGCAACCATCACCACTATCTTATTCCAGAATTTTTTATATCCCCCCCCCAAAAACCCCATACCCATTAAACAGTCATTCCTCATTTCTGACCCCTACCGCCAACCCATGATAACCATTAATATTTTTTTATGGATGATTACTAAGATGTTTCTTTTTTAAAATTTATTTTTATTTTTAAGATGTGAGGTACAATTCAGGTTAGGTATAAAATACTCATTATGCAGGTATCCTTGTTGATGAGGTATGCCCCTCCTTCCCCTGGCAGTTTCCCTCAACTGCCAATCCCACCCCTCCTCCCTAGCAGTTTCCCACTACTGCCAATCCCTTTCTTATAGTATTATGGTAATTGTTCAAGTTCCACTTATGAGTGAGAACATATGGTACTTTGTTCTTTGTTTCTGTGATAGATCACAGATGATAGACTCCAAATTCATCCAAGTTGCTGTGAAGTCCATATGTTTGTCTTTCTATATGGCTGCATAATATTCCATTGTGTATATGTACCGCCTTTTTAAAAATCCATTCCAGCTTCGATGGGCGGCATGGTTGGTTCCATGTTTTTGCTATTGTGAATCGAGCTGCAGCAAACATGCGTGTGCGGTATCTTTTTTGTAGAATGACTTGAGTTCCTCTGGGTATATTCCCAATAGGGGGATTGCTGGGTCATATGGAAGGTCAATTTCTAGTTCTTTCAGAGATCGCCATACTATCTTCCAAAGAGGTTGAACTAGTTTACTTCCCAGTAGCAGTGTAGAAGTATTCCTTTTTCTCCACATCCTCACCAGCATCTGCTGTTGATGACCACTAATTTGCTTTGTTTATGGATTTACCTACTCTGTATATTTCAAATAAATTGAATCAGGCAATATGTGGCCTTTTGTGTCTGAGTTCTTCTGCTTAGGCATGATGTTTTCAAAGTTCTTCTATGTACTGGCATGTATCAATATTTTTACTTCATTCTTTTTATGGCTGAAGAATGGATCAACAATATATGGTATGTCATTTTTGTCTTTTGGGGGCATACGGATTGGTAGGGTGAATCCAACATCCTAGGACTGATGTAACAAGTCCCTATACAATATATCCCTTCTATCTCAGGGTCAGAACCATGTGTCCTCTCAATCTTGCTGTTTTATGGCATCTTCACCCCAATTTCTTAGCATTGCCATTACAAATACATGGCAGGGACTTTCCCGGACCCTGTTCTCTGAGTCCTGGGATGACCTAAACGCTTTGAAATAAGTCACTTGCTCAGCTCAGCTCCAGCCCAGAGACATGCCTTTGTAAGCAGAGAATAGACTGTTAAGGCTGCTGCTTGTGGGTCACTGTATCCACCAAGTCCTGGCACAGACTCACCAAAGGAGGAGCCAGTCTTTCCCTTAGAGAACATTTGCTGCCCTTTCCTCCCCTGACACCATTATCAAGCTTCTTTTCTACTCTCACCCACATATAAAAGTGTGTTGCTCTTCCATATCTGGAGTTGGGCATCATTCACAATGATGACCACAAGATGCTGATAGAGAGCTTGGCTGGAAGCCTTTCCTTTGACTTCTGAGACTGAGGGTAGTCATTTCATCCCCTAATTCAATTTTCTTCATTCTGCTATGCGTATGAAGCACCTACTATGTTGTGGCCTTGTGCTAGGATCTCCCTCTGGATGCCAGAGTTTGCAGAATGGCTCAAGCTATAATATGTAAGATCTGAATTCTTTACAAATGAGTAGTTTCCACATCCCACAACCTCATTATTTTCTCCAAAAGGACAAATAGAGAAATGGAGTCCTGTCCAACATGCATTTTAAGACCTCTGAGCATGCCTGAATCACTTTTCTTTTCCATAACCTTTTCCCTTGCCCACAATGTCCTACATCATGGCCTTATGCTCTCCATGTCCCATCATATCTAATTAGCTTTCCTGAGTTGTAGCTGTGGCCCCACAAAAACTGATACACAGTTATGGAGCATGAGCTTGTCCATGGACTGAAGACAGGTTCTTGTGTGGTTCAAATGCTGTGTGGGCAGGAACCATGCGTTTGTCATATTTTACTTACACATTCTGTCAATATTTTTTAGTGCCTACTACTTGCCAAGCATAGTACTCATTTATGTCTATACAATGGTGTATTATAACAGCATTCTCACCCACATGGAGTTTATTTTGTTTCCATCTGTGCTGAGCAAAGTGCTTAGTACATAATAGAAGTTTAGTCAATGTTTGCATGACTATTTATATGAACGATTGTAATTTTCGAGATATGACATTCACATTTTAAAGATTTGGCAATGTTTTTAATTCTGGCCCATTCTATTAAGTTGTTTGAGTGGTAAAATACATTAATAACACTTTCAGTGAGTTTTGAAAATTTAACTTAAAACATATATAATAGATTTAAATGTTAGTCAATCATGCTATGAGGATTATCAAGGGTAATTTCAAAAGATTATGATCTAAGTTTACTGAGGGAGGTGAAGGATCCTTTTACATCAAAGATAAAGACTATGCTTAGTAGTATTCTCTTTAACACACAGGAGACCCAATACATTGGCCAGTAAAACAACTTTTCTTTAAATTAGATGGCTTATTTAATCTTGTTTTCTGTTGGAATTTGTCTGCTTTGACAAAGTACAACTTTGGGTCTAAAAAATTCTGCACAAGCCTGGTCATCTGCCTAAAGAGTTCCACAGATGTGGGTGTTTTACCTAGCCTGTGGGACAGAAGAGTCAGAAAATTCAAAATTGTTCCCGATGTTTCTTTTTATGTCACAGAAAGATCCCCCCCCCCAGATAAGCCAATATATACACTCAGGAAAAGCATAGAGTTTTTAAATAAAAATATTTGAATTCAAGCCTTTCTAAGAATAAATATTTTACCAAAATATAGGAAGGACCAAATGAGATAATTCATGGGAAGTGTTTTGTAAAATGACAAACTTAGGTCTAAGATCTGTCATGCTCAAGAATTGCACCAGGTTAATTAATTAATTAAGCAAGTATTTATTGGGTACCTACTTTGCACTAGAGGATCTGTGCTCTGTGCTAGGCACACAGTAATATTTCAACATGTTCAACTTTAGCAACTTAGTGTGCTGGGGAAGCATACATGGGTGAATAAGGGACACAAGCATGGTGGACACTCTGATAGAAGGACACAGAGAAGACAGCGTGCCTGTCCAGGTGAGGCAGGAGAGGATGATTAAGAAGAGTGTAGATGCTTGCTTATATACAGACATTCCTCAGCTTATGATTATTTGACTTGGGATTTTTGACTTCATAATGGTGTGAAAGTGATACAAACACATTTAGTAGAAAGTGTATTTTGAATTGTAAATTTTGATATTTGCCCAGGATAGCAATATGTGGTAGGAGAGTTGTGATTCTGGAAAGTGGCAGCGAGCCATGGCTCTCAGGCAGCCGTGTAATCACAAGGTAAGCAACCCACACTCTTACATGAAATATTCAACATTTTTAATAAAATAGGCTTTGTGTTAGATGATTTTGCCCAGCTCCAGGCTAATGTCAATGTTCTGCACATGTTTACAGTAGGCTAAGCTGGGTAGGTTATTGAATGCATTTTGATGTATAGTAAATTGAGGCGCATCTGTACTGTATTACCTATGTGACCTAAGTCCTCTGTACCTCAGTTTTTCTTATCTGGGAAGTTGAGATAATAATGATACCAAGTTTGTGGGATTGTTGTGAGGACTGAGTGCATTACATGTAAAGTAGCCAGAAAAGTTCCTGGCACAAACTGAGGAGTGTTATGTAAGTGTTAGCTGTATTTTTAAAATCCATTTAGCAGCAGTCACAGAGGATATGACTCATGAGTTTCATTTTGAGTGATGAGTAATTTTTTGTTGTTGTTTTCCCCGCAGGAACTATGTATTTATTTAGCCAGGTGGACATAAGGAGCAAAGATGATGCTGTGAGCAGAAAAGAGTGAGTTTGGGAAGATCATCGGAAAATATATAGAAGGAGGCATACAACACCCTGCAAGCAAATCATTGTAGCTGGACAGAACCACATAAGAGGGAAAATCCCAAGAAGAGTGGTTATAGAGATGGCAGGAACTGCAGTATAAAGGCCACTGTTCCTCATGTGTCAGAATTTAGGCTTTGCTGAATATGTTATGGAGGATAGATATGGAAGTTGAATAAAAAAGATGTGTCTGGGAACTATCTTCAGACTTGTGAGCTGTGAAACTGGAGTATGATGACCAAGAGATATAGTGTGTCTTAGCTTGAGGTCTCTAGAAAACAGAGATTGAAGTAAGGCTTTGAGCTAAGGGTTTATTGGGGGCTGCGATTACAGAGTAGCTAGAGTGAACAGAAAAAAGGAAATGACAGACCACCTACCATGGACAACCCATCACAACTGCAGCAGACTTCTCAGCAGAAACCTTACAAGCCAAAAAGGAGTGGGGTCCCATCTTTAACATCCCTAAAGAAAAGCAATTCAAGCCAAGAATTTCCTACCCTGACAAGCTAATGAAGGAAAATTAAATTCCTTCTCATTAATGAAGGAAAATTAAATTCCTTCTTAGACATATGCCACCTCCAGAATGTCCCTTCAGGAGATGTTTAAGGAAGTTCTAAACATAGAAATGAAAGAATGATACCACCTTTTCTAAAAGCATAGGCAAGCACATATATTACAGACCATACAAATCAACCACAAAGCAACTTCTTAACAACAATATAGCAGGAATAAATTTTCACATATCAATAGCTAATTTAAACGTTAACGGATTGAATCATTTTTAGCAAATTGTGCTGGGAAAACAGGTTAACCACATACAGGAGAATGAAACTGGACCACTACCTATCACCATATACAAAAATTAAGTCAAAATGGATTAAGGACTTAATGTGAAACTACAAACTATAAAAACCTTAGAAGAAAACTTAGAGAACGCTCTCCTGGACATAGGAGTAGGCAATTAATTCATGGCCAAGTCCTCAAAAGTAAATACAGCAAAAACTAAAATTGGCACATGAGGCCTTATCAAGCTAAAAAGTTTTTGCACAGCAAAAGAAACCATTAAGAGAGTAAAGAATTTTTCCCCACAGAATGGGGAAAAAATATTTGCAAGCTATGCATGACAAAGGCCTGACATTCAGAATCCACAAGGAACTAAAATGAATTCATAGGAAAAAACCAAATAACTCAATTAGAGGTGGGCAAAGGACATGAACAAACTTTTCTCAAGGGAAGATATCCAAACAGCCAACAAACATATGAAAAATTGCAAAGGCTCACTAATTATCAGAAAATAGGCAAATCAAAACTACAATGAAATGTCACCTCACACTGGTCAGGGTGGCAATCATTAAAAAGTTAAAAAACAAATGGTATTGGCGAGGCTGTGGAGCAAAGAGGACACTTCTACACTATTGGTGGGAATGTAAACTAGTTCAACCTTTGTGGAAAGCAGTATGGCAATTTCTAGAAGAACTAAAAATTGACCTTGCATACGATCCAGCAATCTCTCTCTTAGGAATAACCCTGGAGGAACATAACTCGCTCTACCAAAAAGACACCTGCACACACATGTTTATTGACATAGTAGTGTGAATACACAATAGCAAAAACATGAAACCAACCCTGTCACCCATCAAGAGTGCACTGGATAAGGAAAATGTGGTATATATATAAAATGATGGAATACAATGCAGCTATAAAAAGGAACAAAGTCATGTATGGATGCAGCTGGAGACCATCAGTCTAAGTGAACTATCTCAGAAACAAAAAACTGAATACCACATGTTCTCACTCATAAGTGGGCTATAAACAGTGGGCACAGGGGCACATTGGTGAGCACTACTGATGCTAGGCACTGCTAATGACGAGAGGGAGGAAGGGGGAATAAAGGACACACAACCGCTCACTGGGCACCATGTCCGCTACCGAGGAAACGGGGCTCACTAGAAGGCCAAGCCTCACTTGCATGCAATTTACTTATGCAGCAAATCTTCACGTGTACCCCACAACTCTAAAATTTAAAAAAAAAGGAAAGGGAAATGAGGTAAGGGAGGAGAGACAGCAAATATAAGGTAGCATATTTCAGAGATTTCTGCAGCTTCATGAGAAAACACAACTGGTTGCATGGTTACATTGGATGTGTCTAGCTAGATAAGCCCTATGAAACCACTACACCTCAGCTCAGCTGATTAACTCCCTTGAATTTCCAGGTTGTGTAACCTCACCCTTTCAAGTATTTCCCAGATTATTTCTTCAGATAACACAGCCTATGGGATGGCACTTCATTTGAGGCTGGAAGAAATGGAACAGCCAGAGTTTCCATGACTCTGATAGGGTCAGACTTCATGCTAAAGCTCCGTAAAGGATGATCTACGAGAGCTTAGATCTCAGCCCAGGGAAGGCCATGAAAGTTGGCGATATTAGAAGACAAAATGATAGTGGGGACAGCTATTCATTTTCTCTGAGCAAGTGGCCAAGAATCTAGCAGGCCGAAAACTCTTCTTGTGAAAACTGAAGAGGATTATAAATTTAGGCTGATGCAATCTACCCCTTGGTACTACATTTGTAATTTGTTACCTTCGTTTTCATGGGAACATGTCCTCATTTCTTTCCTAGATGAGGAAGCAGTCCTTCAAATTGGTAGCCAGTTACACTCTCCTAAAAAGGCTTATTGAAGGTTATTATGCCATGTTAGTTTCTGAGACTACACCTGGTCTAAGAACCATAATTTATGTTAATCATCTACCTCTACAACCACCAGTTTTGTGCTTTCCTCACAATTAGCACCTTTGCCAATTTAGGTTACTTGTCTGATGGGGTGACATAGACCTTCATCCTGGAGAGATCTGAGTACTCAGTTGCATTTCTCTCTTTGGGCCACGGTTAGTAAAATTCAATATTCACGGTTATCACTGGAAATAGATGCACTAAGAAATACTTCAGTGGATCCCTGAGTTTCAAGCATAATCCTCACTATCCCTAAACCTAGTAGCAGAAATGAGGGTGAATACCTCAGTTAAGTTTAGGAATTTTTTTTGCCCATTTTCCACTGGCATTAGGAGCTCAAAGTTGCAGGAGGGTCATAGCGGCTTCTGGTTCACTGAAGCATTTACTGTGTCATCAGGTATATCCCCATCCTGGAACCAGTATCTCAAACCCAGCACAGCCTAGTTCTGCAGGAATGAGAAAAACACAATTTCCACAAGTGATTCATTAGAGTGACAGCCATTGGGGCTGCTCTTACTATTACTCTTTATTCCTTGGACTTCACTATTTTTAGCTATGCAAAAAAAGCATCACATATTGGCTGTGTTTTTAGGGATTATATTACAAGATGTTGTGACAGGTTGGTGCCTTAACACGTCATTCCACCATTTTTTAAGGCTTGTTGATTCTGAGTGATGAGGTATATGGTAAGTCCAGGAATTCTCATGTTTATGAGCCCTTTGTTGCACCTTCTTTGCTATAAAATGGGCCCTTTGGTACTGTGAATTATCATGTACAATTTAATGTCAGTGGATCAAGGATTTTCTTAGCTTTTATATGAAGGAGATGATAGAGGTTCTGCAGACAAAGAAGGCAAACACATACCTTAGTATGTATCAAATAAAGTATGTATTCAGATAAAGGTGAGTTGCTGCTCTTCCAAAATTAGGAGTCTGATATGATTGAAATTCTACTAGGTGTTTGGCTGACCTACCTGAGTAACGGAGCCATATTGTCTGTCTTTGCTACTGAAGGGTTAGGACTTTCAGCAGTTGCAGAAGGATTCAATTTCTTGAAAGGAATTCATGCTGTTGGACTTATGTGTAGTTTGGATCTTTTTTTTTTTTCATGATCACATTGGCAAGTGCTGGAGTAGCTGTGGAGAGACACTGGTTGAAATACCCAAATAAGTTTCTTGCCCACCTGCTTGCTAAGGTGCATTTCTCTGTAATGGATATTATCTGGTCGGTATGTTTTGTGTCCATTCCCATAGGTCCATTCATATTCCTTTTAATCATATCCAATGTTTCAGTTTTGGTCAGTTGAGTAAGGTTGTAATGTGGCAGCAGCAGTTCATTTCTGGCTAATGCCAACACCCTGTGCTAACTTATTTGTGAATCAGGCCCCTGTGATTTTCTCCTCTGTCAGTTGGTTATAGTGGTCTCCTGTGAGACCTCTATATTCCACTTCATGAGGCCCTTAGTGTGAGTTGAAGGAGTTAATGCAATGAAGTTAGGCGGAATGGGCATCTGTGCCATCTATGTAGTTAATTATATTTTCTGGACTTGCTTGAGCCCAGTCCCAAATATATCACTGCATTGTACAGGGTGCTAAATAAGAGCTGCTATGACTACCAAACTTATGACATGGTAAATATGATATTCCCCAGGCCATGATGGGCATCTTAGTTTGCAAAGTCCCTTAGTATACTGTGGTCAGGTGTCCAATCTTGACAGGACATAGTAATGCAGCAGAAAAATGTTTCGCAAACAGAAAATATTTCTCTGCCAAGGAGGACTTGTTCTTTCTCCAAAGTCCTAGGTGTCTGTCTTGTGACTCTATTATTGAGGCCAAATAATTGCTGTTCCTTTCTGTTGGTGGTGAAAGTTACAAAGAACATTTTTTTTCTTTACTTTAGAACAATGTTATGACCTTCTTCCTAAAACTTTACCAATATGGCAGGCTTATACATCTTGATGAAGTTTATCTCCTTTTGGAATACAAGTGAACCTTAAAAATGTCAATGATGCAGCCGGACCAAAAATACATAATTTATTTCCCATCTTTGGTGTATATGCATCTTACTCAGGTTACTAGTGTATTTGTAAATTCTAACTCCAATTAATATGAAGTGAACCAGAATGGTATTCTGAGAATTTCAAAATACTAATGGTCCTGAGGGATGACATTTTGTCAAAGAACAAAGAGTTAAAATAACATTCAGGCAGGAGATGCACTCTGTGTGTACTCTGCTATCTTTGACATGTAAAAGCAAATGGCTTTCAATCTTCCCTGCTGATGCATATCAGGAAGAAAATATTCTGCCAAATCAATAGCATTATACTAAGTGCTCGCAATCATGTTGAAATACTTTCATAAAAATACTGCATCCAGCATAGCAACTTCAATCAGAACTTTCATTTTGTTGAGTTTACTTAAGTTCACTGTCATCAGGCACAGACCACCTGATTTTGTAGAGGCCAAACTGGAGAATTGAGAGACACACAATAGGGCCCACTGAACCCCACATGTTAAAAATTTCTGACAGCAACACTAACTTCTACAGTGCCTCTAGCAATGCAATATTCCTTCTGATTTAGATTCCTGGACATCTTGGGGGTTTTTACATAGTTCTTTCTATTATAATGTTCCTTAATCCATAGATCAGGAAAGTAATGGGAGTGGTCTTCCAGCATCTAAGAAAGTGCGTTCCAATTATATACCCAGAGACCAAAGAAAGAGTCACAGTGTGAGTGTGTAGGCTCATATGACCCAGTATGATATGGGCCTCAGCCAAAACTCCATTTCTCACCTGAATTCTATGAGCAGCCTCCACACTAATCATGTATTTGAAGGTGGAAGACCAGCATGGCCGACTGGAGGCATCGGACGAGTGCCTCTCTCCACAAGAGGGTATGAGAAAGGGAGTGAAGGTGGCTCTTCAGAGGACTGCCTGGAGACCCAAGCTCAGTTCATCAGATAGATACCAAGGACCACTGACAGCAGACAGCACCAAGCCCCAACCACCTTTAGAATCGGCACCAGCGCCAGGCGAGTATCTTTGGCAAAGGTGGTGGTGGTGAATAGGAGACATTTTACACACTTTCCATGAATCTCTGCAGACCTGGCTATGAGAGTGACAACACCAGTCCTCCTTCCTGCACCCTACTGCCCCACAGCAGCCAAATGCAGAAAGCGGCCCAGAATCAAAACAGAGGCACCAATTGGGCCCACATGAAGCATGGAGGGATCTAGTTCCCTTAAGACCCATTGCTGATTGCTGCCGTACCACCACGGAGAGGCCCCACGAGACACACTTTGCAGGGGTGGTCTGTGCCTGTGGGTTCACCCCCTCAGTTACTCTTCAGTCCCCAGCCAGGGTGACGCACCCACCCTGGGGGCATTTCTCTCACCGCACCAGCAACCATTTTGGACCCAATTTACAGCTGCAGTCTTGGCGTACCTCCACGAGGCTGCCATGACTGCCTTTGCCCCTCCATGGAGCAGGGCAGGAACTAGGAGGAGAAGCATCTCTGTGATTCCTGGCAAGTTAGGACCCCCAGGGCCCAGGTGAGGGAGTCTGCCCTTCCTCTACCAGTTTACATTTGGGTTGCTGAGCAGAGGGACTTCTCCCAGCTGCCTGGCATCATGGCTGCCATGGCCCTGCCCACTCACGGGCAGAGGAAGAAATACAGGGGTTCCTCTGGCCAGTCAGGGTCCTGCCTTCTGCTCCTGTGCAAAATGAGCAGCCTAAGTTAGGTGGAGAAAGGCCACTGTATGTCCATCTGGTTACCTGAGCCAGAGTTGAGCCACAGGACCTCTCCTGGCCCTCTGCCAACCCAGCTAGCTGATGTGGCCTGCCCATGCATGGGAAGGGGAGGGAGGAGCTGGAGTTCCTGACCAGCCAGTGCGGCAACATGGTGTAATCTGCTGAACTGGTGGAAAGGGTTTGCTCCATCCCAACCTGATTGCACTGGTGAAGTAGTGCCAGCCAGTTTCTCCTCAGTTCACCACCCATTCTGCCACCTTTGCTCCTCTCATAGGTGGTCAAAAGAAGGGAGGTTGGGCAACCCCTCCCACTGGGAACTTTTCTGTTCTCTTAATAAATCCTGCTTTCTAAAGAAGAAGAGAGGTCAACTCTCAACTCCACAGCTCCTGGTCAGCACCACTGCCTCGGTCACTGACTCCATCAGACAGGACAAGCCACTTCTGCATGCCTACAGGTCCCATAACCAGACACATTGCCATGACTCTCAACCAGGTGGTGACCCCTGGCACCACATAGCTGTCCCACCCTGCCTGATCAGCATAGCTGTGGAGCAGTGCTTCCCTGTGGTCACAATTTTAAGAGATCCCGTTGCCTTCCCACCCCACTAAATGAAGCATCCACCAATTCTGCTCCTGCAACCTGTGGGGCGAGGTGAGAACAGGGAGGCTAGCAACCAAAGGAAGCCAGTAGACCTTACTCAGTACACACTACAGACAATCCTATAAGTAAAAATGAACAACCAATCAAAAAATAAAAAGCAAGCAAGAAAACAACTCAAACCATCACCCCAATAATAGTAGCTTTAACAAGTAAAAAATAACAGCAAAAAATAAAAATAAAAGAGGCTGCCCTCACAGATGAAGAAGCCTCAGTGAAAAAACACCAGTGATCCCCAAAGCCAAGATGATTTGACACCCACAAAAGGTCCTCCCAGTCCTCAAGCAATGGAACTTATTTAGAATGGTCTGTCCCTGATGACAGATATAAAACTCAGAGTATAGATGCGAAGAGACTCAGTGAGTTCCAAGAGAAAGTGGACACTCAAACAGACCATGAATACAGTATAGGAAATGAAAGCTGACCCAGCCATCCTAAGAAAGAACCAAACTGGACTCCTGGAATTGAAGAATTCTCTCCTGGAATTTTAAAACATTGTAGGAAGCCTTAATAGCAGAATTGCCCAGGCAGAGGAACAAAATCTCAGAGCTTGAAGACAGAATCATTTAATTAACCCCGTTTGACAAAAATAAAGAAAAAAGATTTAGGAAAAATGAGCAAAGCCTATGAGAGTTCTGGGATTATATAGAGACCAGTTCTGTGGCTGATCAGCATTCCTGAGAAAGAAGAGGAAACTGAGAACAACTTGGAATAAGTCTTTCAAGATATTATCAAAGACTTCCTCTATCTCACTAGAGAAGCAGTCATACAGATACAAGTAATTCAAATAACTCCTGTGAGGTATTATAAGAGAAGACCATCCCCAAAACACATAACCTTCAGACTTTCTAAGGTCAGCATAAAGAAAAAAAATTAAAGATAGCTAGAGAGAAGGGACAGACCACTTACCAAGGGAGATGCATCAGAATTGCAGTAGATCCCACAGCAAAATCCTTACAAGAAGGGGTTGGGGACCTAATTTAACATTCTTAAAGAAAAGCAATGCAAGCTAAAAATTTCTTTCCTTGCCAAACTAAGTTTCATTAATGAAGGGGAATTAAAATCCTCCCCAGACATCAAATCTCTAAGAAAATCTGTCACCTTCAGACCAGCTCTTCAGGTGATGTTTATGGATGTTCTAAATCTAGAAATGAAAGAATGATACCACCCATCACAAAAGCACAGGTAAGCACATAGATTATAGACCATACAAATCAACAACAAAGCCTACAACAGAAATCAACTTCTTAGCAACAGTATAACAGGAAAAAATCTTCACATATCAATAGCTAATTTAAATGTTAATGGGTCAAAAGCACCACTTGAAGGCACAGTGGCAAACTGGATAAGGAAATATGATCCTTTCTCCTGCTGCCTTGAGGAAATCTATATCACTGCCAATGACACCCATAGGCTCAAGGTAAAGGGATGGAGAAAGATTTTCCATGCAAATGGGAAAAAAAGAGCAGGGGTCACTATTCTTAGATAAAACAGACTTTAAACCAGTAAAAGTTTAAAAAGACAATGAAAGGTACTACATAATGTTAAAGGGCTCAATTCATCAGCAAGAAATATTCCTCTTGAATGTATATACACTCAACATAGGAACACCTAGATGTATAAAACAATTGCTAATTAATCTAAGTGAGGACATAGTCATACAATAATAGTGGGGGACTTTAGTACCTTGCTAACAGCTTTCAACAGATAATCAAGGCAGAAAAGCAACAAAGAAACTTGAGACTTAAACTCAACACTTGACCAACTAGATCTAATAGGCATCTACAGAACATTCCACCCAACAACCACAGAGCATACATTCTTTTCATCTGCACATACTGGAACATACTTTAAGATTGATCACATTCTTGGCCATAAATCAAGCATGAATAAATCCCAAAAAGTTGAAATCATACCGGGCAATCCCTTCGGGTCTCCTCCCACTGTGGGAGCTTCTCTGTCCTCTCAATAAATCCTGCTTTATCACAAAACAAAACAAAACAAAACAAAAAACCCAAAAAGTCATACCAAGCATCTTTTCAGACCATAGAGGAACAAAAATAAATATAATCACCAATAGAAACCTTCAAAACCACACAAATACATGGATATTAAACAGCATGATCTTGAATGACTTTTGTGTTAACAAAGAAATCAAGACAGAAATAAAAAGTTTCCTAGAAACAAACAAAAATAAAGACACATGATACCATGAAAACAGTGCTGAGAGGGAAATTTATAACATTGTATGCATACATCAAGAAAACAGAGGATCTCAAGTTATCAATATAACATCACACCTAAGGGAACTGGAAAAACAATAACAATCCAATCCCAAAGCTAGCAGAAGGAAAGAAATAAGTAAAAACAGAACTAAACAAAACAGACACCAAAAAGTAAAAAAAGACAAAGGATCAATGAGTCAAAAAGTAATTTCCTTGAAAGGGAAAGAAAGGCCAACAGATTTCTTTTAGGCCAGGTTAACAATGAGAGAAAGAGAGAGAGAGAGAGAGAGAGAGAGAGAGATTTTTTGAGCTGGAGTCTCACTTTGTTTCCCTGCAAGGTTTAGGTGATCCTTCTGCCTCAGCCTTCCAAGTAGTTGGGACTACAGGCATGCACTGCCATGCCCAGTTAATTTTTTGATTTATTGTAGAGACAACATCTTACCATGTTGCCCAGGCTGATCTCAAACTCCCGGGCTCAGGTAGTCCTCCTGCCTCGGCCTTCCAAAGTGTTGGGATTATAGGCATGAGCCACCATGCCAGCTGAGAAACGAGAAAGGTGATGTTACAACTGCTCCTGAGGAAATACAAAAGATTATCAGAGTTTATTATAAACATCAATATGCATGTAAGCTAGAAAATCTAGAGGAGATAGATAAATTCCTGGAAATACACAACCTCCCAAGACTGAAACAGAAACAAATTGAAACCCTAAACAGACCGATAACAAGCCAAAAAATTGACTCAATAATAAGAAACTTTCCTGCCAAAAAGAGCCCGGGCCAGATGGTTTCTCAGCTGAATTCTGCCAGATGTACAAGAAAGAGCAGATACCAATCCTACTGAATATATTTCAAGCAATCAAGAAGGAAGGAATCCTCCCTAATTCAGGCTACAATGCCAATATCATCCTGATTCAAAAATGGCTAAGACCCAACAAAGAACGAAAACTACAAGCCAATTTCCCTGATGAACACAGATGTAAACATTCTCAACAAGTTACTAGCAAATTGCACCCAACAGCACATTACAAGGATCATTCATCATGACCAGGTGGGCTTCAATGCCAGGATGTAACATATGCAAATAAATAAATTTAGTCCACACGTAAAAGGATGTCAAATAAAAAACATGATTATCTCACTAGATGCAGAAAAAAGCATTTGATAAAATTCAATATCCCTTCTTGATAACCTCAAACACCTAGATATCGAAGGAACATACTTCAAAATAATAAAATCCATCTGTGACAAACCTGCAGCCAACATTATACTTAATAGGCAGAAGCTGGAAACATTTCCCCTAAGAACTGGAACAAGACAAGGATGTCCACTCTGACCACTCTTATTTAACATAGTATTAAAATTTCTGACCAGAGAAATCAGGCAAGAGAAAAAAATTAGAGATATCCAAATAGAAAATGAGAAAGTAAAATTATCTGTCCCTGCAGATGATATGATTCTATACCTAGAAAACTCTATAGATTTCATTAAAATATCCTTACTGATAAACAAGTTCAGTAAAGTCTCAAGATACAATATCAATGAACAAAAATCAATTGCATTTCTGTACACCAACAATAAGCAGACTGAGAACCAAATAAAAAACATAACCCCATTCTCAATAGCCACAAAACTAAAATACTTCAGTATTCATCTAACTAAAGAAGTGAAATAGCATGACAATGAGAACTGCAAGCTCAAACAAATCAAATACAGCACAAATAAATGGAAGAGCATTCCATGCTCATGGATTGGAAGAATCAATAACATCAAGATGTCCATGCTACCCAAAGCAATCTCCAGATTCAACACAACCCCTCTCAAAATACCAGGAACATTTTTCACAGACCTATAAAGATAATACATAAATTCATATGGAAGCAGAAAAGAGCCCAAATAGCTAGCACAATTTTCAGCAAAAAGAACAAAACTGGTGGCATCACACTTCCAGACCTCAAACTTTACTACAAAGCTACAGTAACCAAGACAGCATGACACTGGCACAAAAATAGACAAATGGAACAGGATAGAGAATCTGGACATAAAACCATGGACCTTCAACTAACTCACCTTCAACAAAGCCAGCAGCAACAAAAACAACAACAAAAATTGGGAAAAGGAAAATATATTTAGCAAATGGTGCTGGGAAAACTGGCTAACCACATGCAGAAGAATGAAACTGGACCCCTACCTATCACCGTATACAAAATTAATCCAAAATGTATCATGGACTTAAATGTACAACCTCAAACTATAATAATCTTAGGAGAAAACTTAGGAATACCTTCCTGTCCTACATTGTCCTAGGCAATGAGTTCATGGCCAAGTCTTTAATAGCAAATGTAACAAAAACTAAATGTATGCAGTTAAAAAAGCTTCTACACAGCCAAAGAAACCTTCGGTAGAATAGAGAGACAAGCTAGAGAATGAGAGAAAATATTTGCAAGTTATACATTCAACAAAGGCCTAGTATATGGAATCTATAAGGAACTCAATTGAATTAACAGGAAAGAACAAATAACTCCATTAAAAAGTAGGCAAAACACATGAGCAGACACTTCTCAAAAGAAGACAAACAGACATTTAACAAACATATGAAAACTGCGTAGCATCACTAATCATCAGAGAGATGCAAATCAAAACTACAATGAGATACCTTCTCATACCTGTCAGGATAACTATTAAAAAGTCAGGAAAAAAAAATAAAACACTGATGTAGGTGAGGCTGTGGAGTAAAGGGAATGCTTGTCCACTGTTGGTGGGAATTTAAGCTAGTTCAACTTCTGTGCAAAGCTGTTTGGAGATTTCTCAAATAACTAGAAATAGAGTTGCCATTCTACCTAGCAATTCCTAGTTATGTTGAAAAATGTATTTTAGATTTTCTGTAGCTAGTCATTGTCAGTTCAAATTTCATTTATAATAGTTCTAGAGAAGTCTGAATTTTCCTTTTTTTACAGTGTACAGCTAACTTGGAAAATGGCTGAAGATCCCATTGGGGAAACATCAGAGAACTATTCATTCTTTATACTTGAAGTGACCCAGCATCACCTCCTTGAATTAATGGATTTTGAATCTGTGGACTCGTATCTGGAAACTACATAAGAAAGTGCACCTTGAACATCCAACGTAATACTGTAAGAAAATGACTGACAGTGGTGGGAAATTACGGGGAGGGGAGGGGAGGGGGGATGGGATTAATGATACTCAATATCTGTCTGGGGACGGGGAGACACCTCTTATCACCAAGAGTGTCTGAACGAAGCATATCTGTATACCTAATCCTTAACTGTACCCCACAGTATGATAATAAAAAATACTGATTATATAAAAAATAAATAAATAAATAAAAGTTCATTTATTTTATTTGTTTTTATTAATCAATTGCCCTATTAAACTTAAAAAAATTTTTAGATAGCTTTTTTTTTTTTGGTTTGGTTTATTTTAGTTTCAGAAAGTACGTGTACAGATTTGTTTCATGAATATATTGCATAATGCTGGGATTGGGGCTTCTGCTGATCCCATTACCCAAACAGTGAACATAGTACCCAAAAGGGAGTTTTTCAACCTTTCCCCTTCCTTTTTCCACCTTTTGAGTCCCCCAAGGTTTGTTGTTTTCATCTTTATGCTTGTGATTATCTGTTGTTTAGCTCCCACTTATAAATGAGAACATACATTATCTGATATTCTGTTTCTGCATTCTCTTAGGATAATGGTTTTCAGCTGCAAAGAATGTGATTTTGTTGCAAGGAATGTGATTTTATTCTTTTATGATTGTGTAGTAGGCTGTGGTGCATATAAATATGTGCACATATATATCACATTTTTATTATTCAATCCACCATTTGATGAGCACTTGGGTTGATTTCATGACTTTGTTATTATAAACATTGGTGTGGTAAACATGCTAGGACAGTTTTTAAATCTTTTAATTTTTTGATAGAATGATTTCTTTCCCTTTGGTTAGACACTTGGGTGTTATCTCTTTTTTTAAAAAACTGGAAGAACATTTTTGATGGCTAAATTGGTAAATTGGTAATTATTTTGAACTATATCAGTAAATTAATAAATTATTGCAGGGATAGATAGGTGATGACACATGTATAGTATAAGGTGATGATAACATAAGCCCTGAAATTCTGATGAAAGAGACCCTCCTTCCGAACCTCAGGGGAAGTGACCTCCCTAACTCCAGTTGTAGCAGCCTCCCAATTCCCAGTGGTAATGGCTTCCTTATCCCCAGCCTCTCCACCCTCATCTGAGGAGATTAGCAATGGCTCTGAACTGACTAATTTTGGGAGACCCAAAACATCTCCGTGGTCCTCCAGAGTGGGGGCTTATGGAGGTCAAGTGATAAATTGACTTTCAGTTCATGTCTCATAGTGGACCCAGTGGGTCCCTGAACCCATCCTGTGATTATTTTTCCAGTTCTGGAATGTGTGATTGGAATAGATTTGCTCAGAAGTTGGCAGATCCCCACATTGGTTCCTCAACCTACAGAGTAAGGGCTAATATGGTGAGAAAAGCCAAGTGGAAGGCACTAGAATTAATGAATCAATATTGATGCCTTATTATAAACTAAAACCAATACTTTATTCAGATTTTCTTGGTTTTTACCTAATATGCTTTTTCTGTTGGGGATCCCATTCCAAATGCCACATCACATCTTAGTTTCTTCTTGACTGTGAAAATTTCTAACATTTCCCTTTTTATAAACAGGTATATTTTACTTTTTTATTATGTAAATACATAAAAGTAAAATTACTTATAATTTCTATTTATTAATTAAAACGGTATGGAGGCATAATTTATATACAGAAATTTGCACATATTTAATGTATACATTTTGATAGTTTGGGACATATGTATATACCCAGAATAACATCAGCAATCAAGGTACCTAATATATCCATCCTCTCCAAAAATACCCTTATGCTTGTATGTGTGTGTGCGTATATGCTTGTAGTAAAAACATTTATTGGGATCTCTTTTCTTAAGAGAGTTTAAAGTGCACAATACCACATTGTTAACTATAATTACTATGTTGTACAACAACAGATCTCTATAACTTACTCATTGTGCATACCTAAAATTTATGCCCATTGATCAACAATTGGTGTTTCTTGTTTTTGATGAACTTGGCAATTTTGAAGAGAATCAGTTAGGTGTTCTGTAGAATGCCCTTCTACTGAGATTTGTCTGATGTGTTTATTAAACTGAGAGTAGCTAACTTTTAATCATTGTTTTTAGTTTATTTTTAATCAATTTAAGAAAATGCAAAGATGCAATTTCTTAGACCTATAATCCTCACAATTTGGGAGGCTGAGGTGAGAGGATTGCCTGAGCCCACGGGTTTGAGACCAGCTTGGGCAACTTGGCCAGATCTCATCTCTACAATAAAATCAAAAAATTAGCTGGGCATGGTGATGTGTGCCTGTGGTTTCAGCTACTTGGAAGGCGAAGGTGGAAGGATCACCTGAGCCCAGCATGTTGAGGCTGCGATGGTCATGAGTGAGCCACAGCACTCCAGCCTGGGTGACAGAGAGAGACTCCAACTCAAAAAAAAAAAAAAAAAAAGAAAAGAAATATTTCAAAAGTAATGGTTTAAACAAAACCATTTAAACATTCTTTTAATTTTATCCAACCCAATCTAAATATCCCAGTATTCGACAGCCACCACCATTCATTTTAAAAATACAAGAAGAATCTCTTTTTTAATTGTGAGAACTTAAACATAATTTTCTCCTTGAATTCTAAATTTTATTCTACTTCCCCCATAGAGTTTTGTTATGAAACACAATTTTAGGCTTAAAATTATTTTATTGGCCACTTATCATACTTGTTTTTAACAAAACTATGTTGATAAATTAAAAATTTTACTATATTAAAACATATACTCTGCATCATATCATCATTGCACTATGAGTGTGCAATTTGATTAAAATAGTATACACATACTACAATTTTTGATAATTATTAAACAAAGGTAATTTAATTAAGCACTTACTGAAATGAATGGCACTTTTTTCCAATTAGTTAATGCAACTCTAGATGAATATTACTTATTGCCTGAGTGAGATAGGAAGAGTTCAGCATAAATTCACATAGATGGGTAGATGAGAATAGAATGGATTTTGTTATAGTGATTTTTTTCTTGATTACTTGAACACCTTCTGAGTTATATGCCAAACATCTCGAAGTTGTCTAGCATCAAAAATCATTTTTAGTGAATTATTAGCTGAATATTCTATTAGGTCCACCTTCAATTTTGTTGAGAGCAAAGAACTGAAAATCAACTGGCTTGCAAAGATTTGCTGCACAGTTGCTAGAGTCATTCATTTTCTCAGTTTCTGGGAACTGTACCAAAAATGCTTTACCAATACTTTTCAAATGGCTATTAATTATATCTGTTATTTCTGCACTTACTTGGAGGCATATAGTTTAACCCAATATACTTGGAAAGAATTAGGACATGAAATAGTGAAAACTTCAATATACCATTGCCAATAGAATAGTTTGATAAGATGCTGTATTTCCCATATTCTATATGCCTTAGGCATATTTTGATACAAAAACTTGGGGACTCAAAGTCAATTAATGGAAAATGTTCGCTCTATAATCTAATTAGCAAAGCCAGTACTCCCTGATGAAACAATCAACAAATCAAGCTTACCCATTGTTAGAAAAGAGATTGTATTACTTTTAAATTCAAGTAAATAAATTAACATGTACTTCAACTGTTATTAAAAGCATTGAAAAACAAATTACGGAATTTATCTTGTAAGATAGATTCTCCCAAAAGAGTCAAGTCTAATTTACAATGAGGTAGGATTTAAAATAATTAAAATACTAATTTGTATGAATAATAAAGCAAAATATATCATATATTTTGGGTCTTAATTTATAATAATGTAATATGCAATACACAATATCTTATGTGATGAATAGCTAAAGTAAGAAGTTATGAAGTGAGAATTAAGTGCAATAAATCAAACATGGTATACCTTTCCTAAATGAGTTTGTAGACATGCATTGAATTCCAGTGTCAGCTTTGGGGTATTGTTATATAAGTATTATATATAAATATTCAGAACTTCACCAATTTTTTTTGAAAAAATAAAATAAAATTTTTCTATGTATTTTATGAAAGAAAAATGTTTTATTGCTAAATTGGTATGCAATTAGCATATTTTATAATAGGCAACAGAACATATTACCTTTATAAAATGAACTAATATATAATTACAATAAATATTTTAGTGTCTGATTTGATAAGCTACACTTTAATGACCTTGTTTAATCATGCATACTGAATCTAAAATAAATTTCTGTGGCTGTACTTTCCACTAAAACTAGAATAAAATTGAATAGTCCTGGAAAATATTCCAGCCACCCTTAAAAAGACGTGATGTCATTAAGTCATACTGCTTTGGCAAGAATTGCCTTTCACTTATGAATATTATGAATATCTGAAAAATTGCTCATTTTAGAAAAGCAATTTTTAGCTATTAGTGCTTCTTATCAGTACTTTCTTCAACGTTCTTTCCTCAGATTCTCTCTCAGGGAGCAAGACATTTTTTGAAAAGAGTCTAGGGAAAGAAAGAGGTTAAGATTAGCTACTCTATAATATATCTAATTTTAAAACATTGTCATAAAGGCCGACATACTCAATTTCTAATACTAAATATAATAGTATTACCAGAAATATGAATAATATTGAGAAAGACAGGAAGACAGTCTTGATTAATTAACAAAAGAAGCTTTCCTGCGTACACTATTTTGGTTGTCTTTTGCTGATGATACTCTAGGATAATGGCATAGTTAGATTCAAGGTGAGTCATGGGGACGTCTTTCTTCCAAAAAGGGGAGAAGAGTTATTTTGGAAGGAGAAGTAGGGAAGGAAATCTACTTGTTGATGGAAAAAAGGGCATATGAATGTTGAGAATCTGAAAATGGATGTGTTTAAAATTATATCTCAGTGTGAAGAGACCACATCTATACCTGAGCTGTCCCAATTTTAGCTTTGCTTCTGCCACAGAAATTGTGTTGTTTTGACATTGCTTTCTTAGTATGATATTTAAACCCTGCTCTATTTCCTCCTTTGTATATTTTAGCTTCATCTTTGAAAGGGAGAGAACAAAAGAGACATTTCTAGTCATATCTGTCCTTCATATTCAGGGTCTCTAGCAACATCGCTATTCGTTCTAGTTGTAAAACACCTTAGCTATCCAAGGGCACCATAATACCAACTGGAAATGGCAATAGACCAAATCAGAGTACCAAAGTAATGACCACATTTGAATACATCTTCTTAAAAAAAAAACCCTGCAAAATTCAAATATGTAGTAGAAAATTAGAAGATACAGCATAAAGAAGAAGTTAAATACTGTCATCCAGAAATAACTGATGTGAACATTTTGGAGTATTGATCTACCTATCATCTTTTTATTTACTTATCTATTAATTTTTAAAATGCGTTTAAAATTGCATTTAAATGCGTCATATAATGCAAACTTTTTTGAAATTTATTTTGAATTCTCCAGCTCACTAAGAAAATATTTCTATGTTGACAAATGCACCTCTACAACATAATATTTAATGACTGCAGAATCTTCCATTGTAAGATTGAATCACAATTTAATCAATCAATCAATCTAATACAGTTGAATGCTTAAGTTGTTTTCATTTTTTTTTATAACTTTAAACAAATATGTGACTATACTTTGTGGCTAAATCTTCTAATACCTCCTAAGTTGTTCTTTGGAAATTTTTTGTAGAAGAGATAATTCTGGGCTAATATTTAAGTCTTTTGATACATAATGCCCAGGATGGTTATATCAGTATACACTCTTGCAAGGAACATATAAGAGTCTTCTTAAAAGCTTATGTACATGACTTCAGAAAAGTGAACACACCCAGCTTTGGAGAGTGTAATAGAGGTTTTATGTATATGTAAATAATCTGTTTGTAGAAGAAAGCAATACAGTGCTTTATGTTTTTTTATGCCTTGCTCAGTAGTCTTTCTATGGTTCTTGTATTTATAGGCTTTACAAATGGAACTTTAAATGTCAACTGATTTGTGGCAAACAAGTCAATACAATTATTCTGCCTTACATGAAAGCATGTCTTGCTCTCAGCATCTAGATAGTTTAAAACTTTGATTAGCTGTCCAAGCTGCAGAGTACTGAAGGTTGGCTATGTTAGGAAGTTTGAATGTCAGGAAATAACAGAGGTAGATTTATAGAGGCAAACTGTCTACAGAAGGCAGAGGAAAACTTGGTCGTATATTCTTTATTTAAAATCATTAGGGGGTCAAAGCACCAATGCTCCCAGTGAGTCCAAGAAATAATTATTGCCTGAAAAAATTCCTAGCAATAATGATGATGACAAAAATAGGATATTGAAAGAGGTTGTGACATCTCCTGCCCTAAAAAAGCATTGAATAAAGACTTGGATTGTTACTAATAGAGAAGTTATAAGTATATTTCACTATGAAACAAGCTATATGAATTAATTTTAAAAATTGTATAATGCCATAATGAGACCAGGGAAGGTCATTGACTTGTATTTGGACTTGAGTTATTCATCTGTTCATTTAACAAATATTTATTTAGTATTTATTATATGCCAGGACCTGAACTAGGGACTTGAATATAATGTGAGTCAAACTGACATAGTCTTCTTCTTGAAGAATGTAGATTTTAAAGAGAAAGAGAAAAAGTAAATACAGTATGTTTTTAGCTCCAACATGTGAAGAATTTAGAAAATCATTTATGCCTTTAAAACAAGAAAAAGCTGAGCAAACTCGACCTTAATGACTTTTCTTAGAACTCTCAGAGAACTTTCTACTATCTTTGCATTTTTTTCTGTAAATCTAAAACTGTTCTAAAATAAAAAGTTTATTAAACAGTAACAACAGCAGTAACAAAATATTGAAAAATTCATTATCCAAACTGGAAACAAAGGTAAATTTGGAGAGTCACAATATAGATCTTCTTACCTGAAGCAGAAATTAAGCTTGTAAGAACACTTGAATGTGGTATTGATAAATCTTAATGTATGCAATTTGTAAAAAAATCATTTAGGAAGTCAGTTGATTCCAGGTTAGAATTCAAAGTCTAACTATATTGTAAGTGTATGAAATAACCTCACTGAAGATATTGGGGGAAAAGTATTGACCTAAGTAACACTGGAAATGAGTGGAATTTCTAAGACTAAATGCCAAAAGAACTGCACATAAACATTGTACTCTAATTGCTGAAGTTGTTTCCCACAAGGTTATGAGGTGACAATGTGATATCCCATACATATACATTGGGCTTGAACAATTAACCCATGAATGGTATATGATGGTAAGCAGATTTCTCACTATTGGAATGGAAGGTTGTAGATAAGCAAAGGGAGAAGGCTAAAATGATCTGTGAGGTAATGGATTAAAGCTGGAGATATCAGTATAAACTCATGTCTAGTTTAATATAAATACAGATGGCTGTGCGTGTATGTGTGTACATTTGCTAGTAGACACACTTAGATTTTCCTACTTTCACCTGAAAAAGCCTAGAAGTGATTTCCACCACTAGCAATTAGCACACATAGCACCCAGATCTTGGATTCTAATACCATTCTTCAGTAAAATAAACCAGGTATCCTTGGAGAAATAACTGATTCTAGGACAAGGGAAGGAAATATATAAGATAAGCCTGGAGCACCTTGGACTGCCAGAAGTAAGGAAGTGCTAAAATGTTTATTAAATAGTAACAATGATAACAACATATTACAAAATTACAGCTATTAAAATGATTGCTTCAAAATTTCTATATAGCTGTGGCTCAAAATATTGAAAGGCAGGTTTAAGAGGGCTGGCTTGAAGTGGCCACTGCCTTTGTAAACAAGCACAATATTTATACTTAGAATGCTTGTTATATATATAGTAACATCAGAGTTTTCCAAAATACTTTTATTCTAGTTTTACATAAGTATGGCAAACGTGAATTGTCCATATCAAAGATAACTTTAATGGCTTGGAGGGAGACTTCTGAAGAGATAAACTGTGAAGGTTAAACAGGGATATAATCACCCATAATATGAGGGGTCACGGAAGACTTCCTTAAGACAGAGTACTTGAGCTGAGGATGCGAGGAAAAGTAGGAGATAACTGGTGAAAGAAGAGAAAAGGAAAGAGTATTTCTTTTATTAAAAAATGTGGTGTACAATTCAGAATTAGGTGAAGTTTGGGCTTCCCATTGGTCCTCACTTCGCCTGGTTTGGTATCAGCTACTCTTATAATGTTATAACCTGCCCCACCTCCATGGCAGTGACCTCCTACTGCAAATCCCTTTCACATAGTATTATGATAAATGTTGAGGGTCTACTTATGAGTGAGGACACGTGATACTCAGTTCTTTGTTTCTGTAATATAATCACTGAGTATGATAGACTCTAAATCCATCCAATGATCTAAAAATTGATCTTCCATGGACCCAGCAATCCTCCTTCTAGGAATATACCCAGAGGAACTCAGATCATTCTACAAAAACAAAAACAAAAGTAAACCTGCGTATGCATGTTTATTGCAGCACTATTCACAATAGCAAAAACATGGAACCAACCATGATGTCCATCGAAAGCAGACTGGATAAAAAAAATTTGGTGCATATATATGATGAAATATTGTGCAGCCCTATAGAAGGAAAGAGTATTTCAAATGGAGGGAACTGCATGTCTAAAATTCATAGGCAAGAACCTAACGTGATGAGATCAAGGGTAGGGAAAAAGATCAGTATAGTCAAAGAGGATTAAGAGTGAGGGTTCATAATGGACTAAGCTGATGAGGCATGTTCAAGGCAGACCATGCAGGACCTTGTCTGTGTGTCCAAGCATCTTTGTGTTTATTTGTAGGGCAGAGAATTGTGAGTGAGAACTGTTTCAAAGTTATGGCTTAGGTCATAAAAATAGAGTGGTAATTCAATTCATTGAAGGCTTTTAACCAAGGCATTAATGTCTTTTTGGAAAGATCTCTAGCTGAAGTATAGAACTTCAATTAAAGTATGGCAAAAATATATGTTAGTTGGAGCAGTTATGAGGCTACTGCAGTGGTACATGTCAGAAATGGTGGTGGCTTAGTCCAGGGATGGAGAGCAGGTGAGAGAGTGGATGAAGTTAGAATTCCAACTCCAACTAATCAGCAGTTTGTATGTGACTAAGTCACTGAGCTTTTTTTCCCTGTATCTTTTTTTTTTTTTTTTTTTAGTTGGAGTCTCACTCTGTCGCCCAGACTGGAGTGCAGTGGCACTTTCCCAGCCACCACAGCCTCAACCTGCTGGGCTCTGGCGATCCTTCCACTTCAGCCTTCCAAGTAGCTGGAACTACAGGCGTGCGCTACCCAGCTAATTTTTGATTTATTGTAGAGATTAGGGCTCACCAAGTTGCCCGGGTGGGTCTTGAACCCGCAGACTCAGGCAATTCACTCGCCTCAGCCTCCCAAAGTGCTGGGATTACAGGCTGAGCCACCGAGCCTGGCCTTCTTCCCTCTTAACTTCCTCTCCTTTAAGGTAAAATCCAATTCATAATTCTCTTCAAAAATATTAACTTTCTTACAAATTAGCAATGTTTGAGAATTGTTTCAAAGTTATGGCTTAGGTCATAAAAATAGGATGGTAATTTTCCTGCTTAATAAAATATAATGTTCTATTTTGGTTTTCACATTAAAAAAAGACTTTAGTTCTGAAATAAAAAAACAGTGGGATCTTAAAGCAGGACAATGAGGAAAGGTAATATGAGTTGAAATTATTTACTTTACATGAAAAGAAAATCAAGTGGTGATTTGATGACTATTTTTTTCAGCAAAAGTTATAAAAAAGGATGTAACCAATTATTCTCTCTTTTCACAGAAGTTTAAATGAGAAGAAATGGCTTAAATTGCAAGAAAGGAGTTGGGAAATATTGTTGACTCTATATGTGATAAATACTAGAATGGACTGTAGGATTTCCATGCCTGAAATCTACAGAACTAGGTAAGACAATGATTTGCTTTTAGTGTTTTGAATTTTCCTTCATAAGGACAAGGTGGTTGGAACAGAAGGCCCCTAGAGGTCTCTTTCAACCCTTTCATTCCATGGGAGAAGGGATTAGTATCTACTGATTCTGACTTGGTGACAGCTGCTTTCATTATGTTCCTTAATCCTTATAGTAACTCTGCAAGGTTAAATAATTATTCCTGCTTTATAGATATCAAACACTATTTTCCTTTCCTTCTTTCTCCATACCTTAGATTAAGCATATTTTAAAATGTGACAGGCATGACAATTGGGCCAAGTCTGCTTGTAAATCCTTTTTATATGTTGCAGTGAAACTGTTTACAGTCACAGACTCGGTGTGCCAAAATAGACCTTTTCTCCTTATTTTTGCTTGGTGGTAAAAAACATCAATGCTAAGCAAAGGAAACAGTAATCGCCAGTTTAGACTTCAGACTGTGTTTTCCCTCCCTCCTCCTCTTTTTCCCCTCATCTCCTTGAGTGGTGTCTGGGACTGGGGGGATTTCTGGCCTTTGAAACATTATGAGGTGGGGTGATGTGGAGATCCCATGATGGTCTTCTGAGCCTTCTTGCCTGTCCTGACAGGTGTCTTGTCCCAGCAAGTCCTGGGGTTATGCATCTTGGACTGCTGCATCTGCTGAGAGTGTCACGTCTATCATGGTCTTCAGTTACCTAGGCACCATGGTCTGTATTAACCTTACCTCAACCCTGAGCTTTCTTTTGGTCTATTGTTTCTTGAGTACTGTTAGATGCTTTGTTATGTGGCTTTAGATCTGGAAGAGACTTGGGAGGAATGTCTCTGGCCCATTTTCTGTCTCTACCTGCCCTATACCCATTGCTCGTCCACTCCCTGTGTTAGGATACAAGGCTTCTCTCAGAGTTGGAGGTCTCTTTGGGCTAAAGCTTGGAAAGAAAGGACATATTCTCTGTGTTCTAGGATCCCTTTAAACTGATCTGATACCTGGGATAGAGAAGGGGAGTATGGCAGAGGCTAGGGTACTCCACATTTACATTTAAATGTTCTGTTTTTCTTTTTGCCAAAGTCCCTCTTTTATAGCCCTTGAAAGGTTTCAATCACTGTCTGTGTGCTATAAAAGCTATTCTTGTGCCATCACATATCCTTCTCTACTCTATGTTTTGAATTTTTCAGGCTTTGCTTTTTTCCAAGCTTTTTGAATTTCCCCAAGTTCACCAGAAACTTCCCACAGAAAAACTGAGCCATATGCAAACTATTATCTCTCAAATACCTGGATCTTGCAATGGAAAGTCACTGATTTCAAGACTATTTTGAAACAAAAATTCCAAAATTGTACATTTTTTTTTTACTGGATTGCTTTATATTCTCTCTTCTAGGGCAATAAATTTCAGCTTCAAAGCTTTAAGGTCTTTTTTTTTTTTTTTTTTTTTTTTTGCTTTAAGTAACATTGATATTGAAATATAAGTACATATAGAAGAATCCAAGCAGTTAATAAGCATATAGCTTATTGGCATACTGCAAAGCGAATACTAGTGATACCATTACCCACATCAAGAAACAAGAACATTACCAGTACCCTAGTAACCCCTTAGTCCCCCTCCTGCCCCAGCTAATAATCCACCTTCAAGAGACCCACTGATCCAATTTCTAATACTATAGATTAACTTTTTCTGTTTTTGGATTTTATATAAACAAAAGCATAGAGGATACATTGCTTGTGTTTAACTTGTTTAGCTGAATATTATATTTGTGAGACTCATTCCTATTGTGAGTGGCAGCAGTTTGTTCATTTCTATTGCTATACATACCATTGTATGACCATTCCACAATGTTTTTATTCATTTTCTTGTTGATAGATGTTTAGGTTGTTTCCAGTTTCTGGCTATTGTAAATAATACTTCTAAAATTACTCTTGTCAATTTCATTTGGCACATACTGTAGGCACTTATGTTGGATAAATTCACTGGAGAGAGAATCTTCATCTTTCAATTGCAGTGCTTGTTCTAGACACATTATTATTTTAATATATTTCGGTCTTGATTTCTTGCCTTTCTGTAATGTTTTTTGCACATTATAGATGGAGTGCTCTTTCTAAAAATCAAATCAGATTCTATGATTTATATTTTAAAACCATTTCTGTTGTGTCCTATTTCTCTGAGAACTAATTACAAACTCCTTCCCTGGTCCCTGGTTGGTTTCTAATTGCTGCGTCTTTCACTCTTTGCTCTGGACAAGACTTGCTCACTTTCCCAAATTCCCTTTCACAACTGCTTACTCTGGTATCAGCTCAGTTTTCCATCACTCCTTGCTCATCTCCCTTCCCATTCTCCACTCCCCACTCCCCACTATGGTTTTATCTGGCTAACTTCTACTTACTCCTGGAGTCGCAACTTGTTATTTTTGAGATAACAAGGAAGATTGAATTGTTAAATTCAGAGCATGCAAGAAATAGCAACACAAGTGAAACATGGAAAAGTCTGAGCCCATCAACAAGGTTACCCAGATGTGTCCTTCCCATGTTAAGATTTATATGAGAACCTGTGAGGGTTTATGATGCTAGTGTGATGTCACTTGCACAAAGGGAGTCGTTTCAGTTTCAAAATAGCTATTTTATGTACACCATTAATTAAATAGTTTACACAACAATTTTCCAGTGAGATATGTCTCATAAATTCATAAATTCCAGATTTAGTTACAATAAGCAACTTAGATAAATCACAGTTAGCCCATCTCATAGAAATGACTGTCCCTCTAAAAAAGACTATGAGGTCTTTCATTATTTGTGTGTTTATGAAAAGATTGACTGTGGCAGCCCTTCCTAGGGATTGGTTCTTGGCAATCTCTTCCTCCCCCCTTAAGAAGAAAATAGATTGTAGAACTGCCCCTAATCCTTTTCTTTCTGGCTTCGTAATATAAACACTTTTGATCCCCTAAATCTGGATAGGTGTCCCTACCAATATTTCTGTAGTTTTGAATTTCCTCCACCTAAGTGATTGCTTTGGTGTTATATCTTCTTGCTGTCATTCTCCTTTCCTGTAGCCAGCCCTCTTAATACTGTGGACTCCTTTAAAATGATGATTATATATATTTTATTTACCATTGTATGCCTGATACCTGGCACTGTGCCTGTGACAAAGTAAAAACTCAATAATATTTGTGAATTGTTGATTATTTAAATACATCTACTCCTTTAGACTAAATTCATTTTTTAACTCAGTATGTAAATTGTCATGTTGCTTTTAAGCTTGTTTGAATACAATTTACACATGGTCAACTTTGATTGATGATTTTAGCATAGCAGGAACAAAAAGATTCATGGGTTTCTTATATAAACCTTGTCATAATAATTAGATTTTATATTCTTATTGACTATCAGGCATAATATATGTCTCTGACCTTTCTGGAGATGTATTATTTATTCCCAGGCTTATTTCCTCAGACTGACTTTTTCTTTTTAATTATTCTTTCTCTCTCTCTCTCTTTGTGCCATTTTCTCACTCTTCACCCTTTCTTATTTTCCATCCTACCTATTTGCAATTTACATTTTCTTTTTGTCTTCCTTTAAAATCCACACTTTTCCTTAGTTTTTATTACCTCATACACAGAATTTTAAAAATTAAATTTCTCTTGTGTTTGAATTCAAGATTGATATAGTCAGTTTCTTGTTGCTATAATAATTTGTGGTTTAGAGCTAACTTTGTTCCACAAAGCTGACCTACAGTTTATCCAGGAGGTTGACTGATAAGATTATGGTAAGACTGCTAACACTGATAAGATTATAAGCTTGCAGTTTCTAAATTATGCTAAAATATCACAATAAAAAGATATATTCACTCATTTATCTATATTCAAACAATACCTCACTTTAATACAATTCATAATAATAATAATAATATCAAGTTTATGTGACAGTTGATTATTTTTTGAAACTAAAACATCATTCACATAGAGAATCTGGTACAGACTGCTACCACATGGATCTTTTTGAACTGGATATGCCAATGCTTTCTTGTGAGTTGGTTCAATTGTACCAGTCCTTTTTTTCTAACATGTTTCTCTATTTAAATTACTGCTAAATCTCTATTCAGATAGCATTTATAATCTCATGTGGTTTTCACTGAAAATGAATGCATCATTTATGTAAATTAGTTCACCTCTGTTCTCATTCCATTAGCTAGTTTTTTTGCAACAATTAAAGTAGTACTACTTGGTATCAGTGAAATTATAAGTGAAAAATATGGGCACTGAAATTATACGGCAATACTCAATAATAAGGTAGTCATCTAGATTTTTTAGAGTAAGTTTATATTAATTCTTTTATTTAATTGCCAATCTAGTAATCATATTGTTCAGAGTTATGTAAAAGTTTAACATTTTATAAAAAACTCTCAGGCCCTTGAGATCATGTTTTTGGATCCCCAAAGGCTGATATATACTAGTTTGAGAAATAGTAGGCCCTTCCTCTAATTCTTAGACCAGTTATTCTCAAAGTTTATTTTCCCTGACCAACATATCTGCATTCCATGAACACTTGTTAGAAATGAAAATCTTGGGCACCACTCCAAGTTTATTGAGTCAGCGACTTTGAAGATGGGACCCAGCAATCTTTGCTTTAGCCTTTCAGGTGATTCTGATGCACAGTAAAGTTTAAGAAACACTGTCCTAGACTATAAGGAGATAAGGAGATGCTATTTGCCCTGGATAAAAGGAAAGTAGCACAATAGAGTTAGTTGTACATATTCTAGGACATGCATGTGACTTGTTGTGTATGGCATTAGTCACTAAAAGACTAATATTCAATCTCAAACTTATGATGGGGCAGGTTCTTGCAATTTTAACCCACTTTTTGTTTAGAAAAAAAAGTGCAGCTTGCTGCTACATTCATTTAATTTTACATAAACATGCTCTTTGAGGCTGAAGCAAATCTGATTGGTTTTCAATGTGAAAATAAATATAAAAACTGTTCTTCAATGACCACTTGTATACCTAATCCTGAATCGTACATTATGTCTTTGGAAAAAAATAAATAAAAACTGTTCCTTTAAAAAAATTTTATGTGGCTGGGCGTGGTGGCTCAGCCTGTAATCCCAGCCCTTTGGGAGGCCAAGGCGAGAGAATTGCCTGAACTAGGAGGTTGAGACCAGCCTGGGGAATTTGGTGAGACCTCGTCTCTGCAATAAATCACAAAAACTAGCTGGGTGTGGTGGTGTGCATCTGTAATTCCAGCTACTTGAAAGGTTGAGGCGGAAGGGTTGCCTAAGCCCAGCAGGTCGAGGCTGTGGTGGCCATGAGCATGTCACTGCACTCCAGCCTGGACAACAAGAGTGAGACTCCAACTAAAAAACAAATAATAATAATTATGTAAAGATGGGTACAATTCAGGGTTAGGTATACAAATGGCCATTGTAAAAGTAAAGTTTGGTCCTCACTTTGGTCCCCACTTCACTTGGTTTGAGATCAGATTCAGTAAGATGAAGTGTCCCATCCTCACTCCCCTGGCAGTTTCCCACTACTGCCAAACCCTTTCTTACAGTATTATGGTAATTATTCAGGATCCGCTTATGAGTGAGAATATGTGGTATTCTGTTCTTTGTTTCTGTGACAGATCACTGAGTATTATAGATTCTAAATCCATCCATGTTGCTGCAAAGTCCATAATTTTGTCCTTCTTTATGGCTGTATAATATTCCATTGTGTATATGTACCTTTGGTGGGCAACATGATTGGTTCCATGTTCTTGCTATTGTGAATAAAGCTGCAATAAACATGTATGTGCAGGTTTCTTTTTCATATAGTAATTTGAGTTCCTCCAGGTATATTTCCCAGAAGGAAGATTGCTGGGTCATATGGAAAGTCAATTTTTAGTTCTTTTAGGAATTGCCACACTGTTTTCCACAGAGGTTGTACTAGTTTGTACTCCCAGCAACAGTTTGGAAGTGTTCCCTTTTCCCCTCATCCTCTCCAGCATCTGTTGTTTTTGAGTTAGTGATGATGGCCATCCTGACTGGAGTTAGGTGGCATCTCAGTGTGGTTTTAATTTGCATTTCTTTGATAATTAGTGAGGCTGAGCATTTTTTCATGAACCTATTGACTGCCTGTATGTCTTCTTTTGAGAAGTGTCTATTCACATCTTTTGGCCACTTTTTAATAGGGCTATTTGTTTTTTTCTCTTCAGCATGCTTGAGTTCCTTGTAGATCCTAGATGTTAGGCCTTTGTCAGATATACAGTTGGCAAATATTTTTTCCCAGTCTGTGGGCTATCTCCCTGCTCTCATGATGATTTCTTTGGCTTTGCAGAAACTTAGAAGCTTTTTAGTTTGCTGAGGCCCCACGTGTCTATCTTATCTCTTATGGCATGGGCATTTGGGGTTTTGATTGGGAATTGGTTCCATAAGGGTGTCTCCTGCATTTTTTAAAGTTCTTATAGTTTGAGGTTTTAGATTTAGGTCTTTGACCCATTTAGAGTTGACTTTTGTGTATGGTGCTAGATAGGGGTCTTATTTTAATCTTTTGCATGTGGTCAATTTTCCCAGCACCATTTACTGAATAAGTTCTCCTCTCCACAGTGGTTGTTAGTGGAGGCTTTGTTGAAGATGAGTTGGTTCATAAATTGAGGTTTTGTTTCCAGAATCTCCATCCTGTTTCATTGGTCTAATATGCCTGTTCTTGTACCAATACAAGGCTGTTTAGATTACTGTAGTCTTTTAGTAAAGTTTGAAGTCTTGGAGTGTGATACCCCCTGCTTTGTGTCTTTTGCTAAGGATTGTTTTGGTTATTCATGGTTGTTTATGTCCCCATTTGAATTTCTGTCTTGTTATTTCCAGGTCTTAAAAGAATGCTGCTGGTAATTTAATGGGTATTGTGTCAAATCTGTAGATTGTCTTGGGTAGGAGGGACATCTTTACAATGTCGATTCTTCCAACCCATGAGCAAGGAATATTTTTCCATTTGTTTGTGTCATCTTTGATTTCTTTGAGCAGTGTTTTGTAGTTTTCATTGTAAAGGTCTCTTTTTAGGAAGATGCTGAGGCATTTTTTTTTGGTAGTTACCATGAATGGGATTGTGCTTTTATTTGGTTCTCTGCCTGTTTGTGTTGGTGTATAAGAATGCGACTGTATTTTGCACATTGATTTTGTACCCTGACAATTTGCCAAAGTATTCTGGGCTCTTCATTATTTAAGTTCCAAAGTCTGTATTCTCAGGTGCTGACTTCCCAGGAGTCTGGATGGGACCTGTGTTTTTCCTTTGATTCTTCTTCATTTATGATGGTTTTCCTCCCCCTTCCTCCCACTTCTTTAATTCTGTTGTTCAGTGATAGGTGGGATAGGTTTCATTTCTGTTTGCTCAATTCTCTAGTCTTCCTTATGTAGATCCTTTAGATTTGTTCAATGTTAAAGCCAGTCTAGGGATGGGGGCATTGTTTTTTTTCAGTTTTGAGGTTTGATTAAGGTGTGATGGGGGAGCTATGGTTCAGAAGATATCTGCAGATCACAGTATCTGCTTAAAGGTATGTGTGTCCCCTGGAACTCACTTCCCGCCACCTCATAGTCTATCCATGTGGTTGACCCCCTGAAAGCAAAATGAGATAAGAAAAAAAGGAAAAGAATGGAAAAAGGAAGAAGGGAGATGAAAAGAAGATGAAGAGAGGGAAGAAGGAGAAGGAATACAGTCAGGCACACCAACTAATGAATAAACAAAGAAACAAACAAAAAAACAAACACATACAAACAAATGTACAGACAAAAAAAAAAACTCAAAAAAGTGATGATGCATACACAAAAATAGCCATACACAGAGAAACTAAAAAATCACACACACACACAAACAAAACAAGTACTAAAATATAAACAAAAACAGAAAAAAAGAAAGATAAAAAGAACTCCCTGTGTGGCCATCTTTGGACTTTCCCAAGCACTGTAACCGCTTCTGGCTTCAGCTGTGGTAGGGAGCAGGCTCTGGTCTCCAACTCCTTCACTCTGCCCTTTGCGTGGAATGATCGGGTTGCTCTTAGAGTGGGTCAGATGCCCCACGGACTGCTGTGGGAGAAGGGTGAATTAGATGAATCAGATCCAGACTCACCCAATTTGTCCGCTGCTGCTTCTGCTGCCACCAAGTCCCTCACTCAGATCAGATGTGTCCGTGTCTGGTCCAGCATGGGGGTGGGGTGTCCATCTCTCTGTGTCTGCTTCTGATGCTTCTCTCTGGATCAGTGAGGGTCAATCCCAGAGGGGTGTGGAGCTAGCTTCTGGGTCCCAGGTTGGAGACTGAACAGAGGTGAGTGGGCCAAAACAGGTCTCTGTACTGTCCCAGGACAGAGAAAATGGTGGTGGTCAGTGTTTCCTCACCGGCAGCAGGGCTCAGCTCCACAGATCCTCACTGTGCTCTCTCCAGGCTCCCACTGCTAGTGCCTGGCCTGCTGCCACAGGTGATGATGTGGGCCAGATGCCAGGTGCTGAGGAGCAACTGACCTCCACTGCTTCCTCCTGAGAGACCCCCAAGAATGATTGATGATCCTGCACACAGTGGGCTCCAATCTCAGGTTAGTGGTGGGTTGCAGCTGCCTCTGGAGGGGAGCTCTGGGTGCTTGATCCCGAGTCTCCCTGCAGATAGACTTTCACTCACTCGGCTGCACTCACCCACTCACATAGACTGTCTTTATGGACACTTGCCTTTGCAGAGAGACTTTCACACTCCTACCGGTTAGTCACCATCTTAAAAAAACAAACTGTTCTTAAAATTATTTTGAAACAGAACTTGTCTCTATTCCTAATGTAACAGAAATGTATATGATCAGTAGTTAATGATTTTTTTGTGAATTGTAAATTCAAAGCAGGAAACAACACAAAGCAGAACATCACATGGAAATACTATTACTAAAAACAGAATGCTACAAATAGAATGTTGTCATTTGTTTCCAAAGACTATCGATATACTAATGTGAAAATAATAATAAAAGTGAACAATTTTGTGGCAAACTTTGGGGGTAATCCACTGGTTATCTCGTGGTAAATGCTGCAGCCATATGCGCTGCTAGTGAATATTCTCGGGGCAAACAGGAAATGGGTTAAAACACTAGAAGGGCAGTAATGTAACAAAAATAAGAATATTCTAAGACGACAAAGATACCATGAGCTGAACCTTAAAGTCTTTTTTTTTCTTCTTAAGATACAGGGTCTCACTCTGTCATTTAGGTTGGAGTGTGGTGGTTTGATCATAGCTCATTGCAGCCTCAACTACTTTGCTTAAGCAATCCTCCTGCCTCAGCCTCCCAAGCAGTTGGAAATGCAGATGTATGCCACCATGCCCGGCTAATTTTTTAAAACATTATTTGCAGAGAGAGAGTCTTGCTATGTTGCCCAGGCTGGTCTCAAACTCCTGGCTTCAAACAATCCTGGCCACCTAAATCGTATCTGTAAAGATCAGGCTATGAGTGAGTGGGTGCCAGAGAACAGTGATATGAAATCTGAAAATGAGGAGTTAATCATCAGTGTCTATGGACAAACCAAACCTAAGTTCTAAACCAGTGGGAGACAATCATTTGCTGACTTTCTGTTGCCATGGAGAGTTATTTGGACCAGATAAATGCCGCAGCCTGCGCGGCTGCCTTGAGGGTCCCGGCTGCCGTGAGGGTCCTGAGAGAGTGGTGAGAGATTAAGAAAGACACAGACACAAAGACATAAAGAAAAATTGGGGCCAGGTGGGACACTTTCCTCTGATGGAGGAGAAATGACCCCGAACTAGCTCAGCATGTTTATTTTATAATTAAGCACAAAGAAAGTTGGAAGGGATTCAAGGTCTGTGAGGGAGCCATAATGGAATTTGCTGCTACCTAAAGGCGAGTTGTTTTGCAGTTATCTTGTTGTGGCTAAGGCTTTATTTATGCTATGTGCACCTGGATGTGTGAGCATCTGAGACACCGTTTTGTGTAGCAGGCTACATCCCTCACAGCCTGCCTTTGGCTACAATGCAGAACTTCCAAGCGAGACCTTGCCTATGAGCTTGAGGCCATTAAGCGAGACCTTGCCTTCGCTTAGGCCTTTACTCAAGGCCTGCTACAGTGACAGTGCACATCTGCTCCCCACATCACATCCGCTCCCGACAGATAAAACCTGTTATTATTGTGACAATACTTTTATTGTTCTTAAAACGTTGGCATTCTGACAATTATGGTTTAGAGAGTTATGTTAAGGGCTATTATATGAAATTATATTTAAGAAGGTATCAGAATCTTAAGATCAAGGGCATCCATCTGGCAGGCACCTTATCATTCAGGTTTAAGTATAAGCTTCACTTTTCCAGGAGGATTTTCCTGACCCTATAAGGATAGTTAAAGGATTCCTCTCATGTGCTCCATTGTGCCCTGAAGTTCTCCTATCATGGGAATCTCACACTGTAATGAAAGGGCTTAGTTACTTGCCTACCTGCTTCATGAGGGATTGTGTTGAGAATCCTCAAGACTCCCCCATGTTTAGAGACTTCCTAGAAAGTCTCATGGAACTCTTCATAAATGTACTCATAGCTAAGATATTTTTAAATAACTGTAATAAGGTTATACATCCAGATCTTAAGGGGAAAAGACACAGAGTCTGGAAGAATCCTTGTGTGGGCTTCCTTATGATAGCTTCATCCCATCAGGGGTCAATAGAACCACTCTTCTCCCACAAAACTACACAGCATGCTGCATGTGATGCTTGCCTAGAGAGACAGTACCCAGGGTTGTTGTTGGGGGTTAGTTATGTAGGCATCCTCTGCAATGGCATGTATCAGAATTCCAGACTCCCAGAAGGAAAGCAGGTAAGCAGCACAAATCAACTAGTCACAATCTTGCCTTTATTAGTTAACTGTTTAATGGAACATGCTGAGAACCAAATTCCCAAACACCAGGCAAGGGCCAACATTGCTGTCCTGTGAAATTACTTACGTTCAGCAGCAGAACACAAAGACCAAGCAGGGAATATCCAGTTAGCGCCTGGTTTTCAAGGACCTTCTTTTCTTTGTTCTCACTGCATCAATGAAACTGAGGGCAATTGATATGCATTTGGGGACAGTGTGAAGTGTGTTCCTATAGAAAAATAAAGTGATGGTCTGTTATACCAGAACATCAGTTCAGAACTTGGGAGGGATACATGTAACAAAAAGAGAAAATTTATAGACAAAGAAATCAATCAACAGTTTGATGAGAAAATGCAGTAAAATTACTCTAATATTGACTCTTTTGGGAATCAAAGTTTTCTTCTTTGTCTTTATGAACATTGTTGTTTTTTTTCCAATCCCAGAATCAATTACAATTCAATTTTGTGTCATCTAAAAGTTTGCAAAAGTGTTTTACACCTTGTAATTAATTTTATTCTCATAGTAACATTGAGACAAGTAATAAATTATTTTTTTTACAGATTAATTAACTTAGGCTCAGAGATATTTAACAGATTTGTCCAAGAACACAGAATCGACTTATAATGACAAGTGATAGGGAACTTCATCTTTGATACCAAATCTCATATTTTTTTCAAAATTATCACCCAGGTCCTATTGGGGGAGACTTTGCTTCTCAAATAGTTTAAATAAGCAGAACCAACACCCTTCTTGGGTTACAATAGTAGCACCCACTTACATAGATCTTCCTGTGATTCAGACATTGTGCTATACACCTCACACATATTACCCTTCCTAATCCTCATTTCTAGGCAGTAGATCTTAATGTCATATAAGATGAAATTAAAGCACAAAGGATGAAATTGAAGAACAAGGAGATAATTCACATAGCTAGTAAGAGGTAATGCCAGAATTTAACCCAGGTGGATGATCTCCAGTGCCTATGCCAGGTACTCCTGTGACTTACAGTCGGCTGTGTCTTCTGAGACTTATCCAGTGAGTGGTTATGGTGCTCCTGGACTGCAGGAATCATGGATCTCTCTAAGGTCTCTGATTCTCCTTCAACCACTTTCAGTCTTCTAGGGCTCATCTGCATCAAGAATAGCCTCTGCCTTTATTAGTGCTTCCCACCATTAATTAATTAATTAGTTAGTTAGTTAGTTATGGAGCACATGTAATGATTTGTTACATAAGTAAATTGTGTGCAGGTAAGGTGTGGGCTTCTAGCGTCCCTGGGGTCCCTTATCCCACCTCTCTCCTTCCTTTTGTAGTACCAGCATTTGTTGTTCTTGCCTTTGTGGTCACACTCAGAGTTTAGTGACTTCACTCACTATTTCTGATGAGAAATATTTTCCAGTTGTTCACCTCAATCCTGGCAGAAGGAGAGAGGGAGGAAGAGAGGAAGGGAGGAATGGAAGGAGAGAAAGAGAGAGAGAGACAGAGAGAGAGAGACAGAAGGAGAGAGAGAGAGAGAGAGAGAGAGAGAGAGAGAGAGAGAGAGAAAGAGAGAAATATAGACACACAGAGAGAAATAGAGAAATAGGGAGAGGGAGAGAGAGAGCTAGAGAGAGCATAAGCGCATGAGCGCTATTCCAAGGTCCATTTTTGTAATCATTTGGACCCTCTTGCCTTCATCCAATTTCTGCCCAACTTCACAGTCTTCAGGGTTGCCCTGTTCTAGCTCCATGCTCATCCTTGACCTTCACAACTACACATGGCCTTCCAGGTTTGGACCCTCTTTTCACTGAGTTCTGGGCCTGCACTCACTCCCTTTTTCTGCCTTGCCCAGCTCCATTCAGACAACAGGATACAGGATGCACATTCTCCTGATGCACTGTCAAAGTATCCCTTACTAGGCATTCTGAGGCGTGAGCCAGACTCTGGCCCAATGATCCCCTGTTCCTCCATTCCCATGGGGCCTCCAGAGTCCTTGGTCTCCAGCAAAGCTGTCGGCTCTCACGTCCTGCTCTGCTCCCATCACAGACAAAAGCCACTTCATCTCTCACAGAGTTACAGCAGCCATAGTTTCTTCTCTGCTTCTGCATTTGCATCACTGTAATCATTTTCCATAGAGAAGCCAGAATGAACATTTTAAAACATAACTCTGCTCAAAATCCTTCAGTGACTTCCTGTCAAGCTGGTCGTAATTAAAACCTTCCCCGCCAGAAGTATTGTGGGCAAAGCCACTATTACAGTTGTCTCTGCCACAGCAAAACCCTTTCAAATATGTGTTAAGTTCACAAGAGTGTATGAAAAAATTTTGAAGGGTCTGAAAGTAAGAAGGGAAAACTGAAATCACAGAAATGGATGAACATAGGTGTGAAAGCTAGTGCCATTTGGGGGATGAAAACTTCATCCTTAACCCAGAGTTTTATGTACCAATGAGCACTGGGGGAATGACTGAGTTTGAGTACTTGACTCTATGTTGGGCAATATTCATAGATTGAAAAGTGCTGAGCAAAGCAAAAAACTACTACTAGAAATATCTTTATATGCAAATATCTTAGCAAACGGAGCCTGGATAATTTGATGAAGAGCCAGCCTGAAATGAAAATGTCATATGATTGATTGTGAGTTTGTATTCACATTCCTGCCTCATGTTATAGTTAGAAATGGGAAATAAGAGAGAATATAACTAGAGGAGTAGGAAAACTGGGAAGGTGAGAGAAAGCTAACCTAATAATTCTAGTCCCCAATCACTGTCAAGAGCCTGGATAATAATGAGTTTATACTTTCCAATACCACAACCTTGTGCGAAGAATCAAAATTCTTCCAAAAGCTAAGATAAATAGTAGTTCCCAAGACAACTCTCTGAAGCTGTGCAAGCAAGTACTTCGAAGAATTTTTATAAGATACAAGTGAGGACTGCGAAAATAAGGAGTTCATTAGAACCTGCAGAGGAACATAAATGAATGTAAATGAAATGCTGTCAGAAGTGATAGAAAGTAGCTGCACAAGTAAGTCATTAAAAGAGGGGGAACCTGCCAGGCTTGGTGGCTCAGCCTGTAATCCCAGCACTTTGGGAGGCCGAGGCCAATGGATCGCCTGAGCCCACGGTTTCGAGACCCACTCAGGCAACTTGGCAAGACCTCATCTCTGCAATAAATCAAAAATTAGCTAGGTGTGGTAGCGCGCTCCTATAGTCCCAGCTTCTTGGAAGGCAGAGGCGGAAGGATTACTGGAGCCCAGCAGATCAAGGCTGCGGTGGCTGGGAGCATGTCACTGCACTCCAGTCTGGATGACAGAGTGAAATTCCAACTCAAAAAAAAGGGAGGGGGGGAATAATGTCTTTGAAGCATTTTCATATTGCAGCAGATTTTGGAGTTTCATAATTAACTCTGTGAAGCATTTTCATATTGCAGCAGATTTCGGAGTTTTATAATTAACTCTGTTGCAAGCTATCCATTCATTTGTACCTGCATTTATTCACTTGGTAAACATGGGAAACCATGTATGTGCCAGATACAATGTCAAAAGCTGGAGATGCACAGATGGATGGGACTCTGTCCCTGCATTTTGGAGTTCATAGTCTAAGGTAAGTTCTTCTTGTGACAGACAATTGCAGGATGATGAGATAAAGGCTATAACAAGATACAGCAGTGACATGATATGGCCTGAGGTGGAGACTGGGGAGGCAAGTATGTACCCCCCCCCTTTTTTGAGAGAGTGTCAAGAATTGAGTGCCTTCTCAACTGATATGTTGGTGTAGTATAGATTGATTAAATAAAGCACACTAAAAAGTCTCCCTGATGACTAAATTAAATATAGTGACCCCTGGGATGAGCATCTGCTTACTCCCAGAATCTTCCTTTCAGTTTTAGAATGGGGTGAACCAAGTCAGTGTACAATGCTGTTTAAGATTCCTGAGTCAAGGTGGAGAAATGGTTTTCTCCCTCTGTCACAGGGTGACCCCGCACACTATATTTGTCCTTCACCTTGGGGGCTTATAAATCCCTTTCTGAACTTTACCAGTGAAATTTCATACAAGATCTATTCCTGCCAACATATTTGCATGTCTATGTATATTCCAGTCAATGTATATGCAATGTAACAGCAAAATAAAAATATAGAAAAGTAAAAAATACACAAAGGCACATTCAGATATACTGAGGAAATAAATCAAACTATATAAATATTTGGACTTGGATCTACTACCATCCACAGTGTCTTCCTTTTCATTTGGAACCAAGGATCACACAGAGAATTATACAGAAATAACTGATTCAAGATGCTGTAGTGTAGGGTCATGATGAGTGTGGGATCAGAATCTGTAGTATGGGCTCAATCCAGCTGGGGCCCCTGACTGCTCAGGGATTCCAGGCACAAGACTAAAGTTGGCAAAGCCTCAGTTTCCTTATGCAAAAAATGGGGATGTAATTGCCATTCTACCTTCATAAGGTTATTGTGAGGATTACGTGATGCTTGCAAACAGCTTGATACATGTGAAAACAGTGATGTTGATGAAGAGCCTCCAAAGCAATAGGAGTGGGGCCTGGGTAAGGGAGCCTCTTGGTTTAATCACTCTCAAAGTTTCAGCATATTAGCATCACATGGGGCAGAGAGGGCTTCACGGGTATGTGGCTTGTGCATTCTCACTGAGCCTCATTCAAATAACAGCCTTGCACTTGGTTTAATGCTCGTTATCTACACATTTTCTTCCTCTCCTCCTCCTCCTCATTGTTATTATTATTATTACTATTTGAGTCAGGGTCTCACTCTTTTTCTTAGGCTAGAGTGCAGTGATACAATCATGGCTCACTGCAGCCTTGAACTCATGGGCTCCAGTGATCCTCCAACCTCAGCCTCCTGAGTAACTGGGACTACAGGTGCACACCATGATGCCAGGCTAATTTTTAAATTTTTTTTGTAGAGATAAGCTCAAACTCCTAAGCTTAATCAGTCCTCTCACCTCAACCTCCCACGTTGCTGGGATTACAGATGTGAACCTCCATGCACAGTCTTAATATTCCTACAAATTTTAAAACAAAAGCTCTATATATTCAGTTTGAAATGGGCACTGCAAATTATATAGCTGGGGAATGCTTTAAAATCCCAATATCTTACATCTATTAAATCCGAATCTCTGACACTGAGACCCAAAATGATGATTCTTTTTAAACCTCCATAGGCTATTCTTACATGTAGCAAATTTGAGAACCAGTGCCTTGGTTTCCTGGTTGATTGACAGCAGTCCAGGGGATTTTTTTTTTTTTTTTGCCTCAGTGATCTATACAATCTTGGTGGGGAAAACTTTCACTTGGTATGAGTTTCTAAATGCAAGAGAAATAACATATGAGGGGGAATCTCCCCAAAATAGAATTATCTTTTGGAGGGTGAGCCCCTTGTAGTGCAGGGTTCCTCCATTAGGTAGGTGTTCTAGGAGTGCATTGGCATCAGTGTATCAGCCAGCATTGTTGTGGGAAACTGCCTTTAGTGAATTTTTTGTTCAGCTTGTTTGCCTATTTCATGGTGGGTGATTTACAAACACAGTTGTCCACACTGAGCTGAGTGTTAAGCAGTTTTTGACCAAAAATGGCATGACCTTCAGTGCCCTACTCTCCCTATTCACCCAATCTCGACTTTATTTTTGTTTCCCTGAATGAAAAAAGTACTCAAAAGGTAAACATTTTGCCAATGTGGAAGAGGTGAGACAAAAAAATGACAGAAGCACTAAAAGGCATTAAAACTGATGAGTTTAAAAACTGTTCTGAGCAGTAGAAAAAGCATCTAGATAGGTGTATTGCATCAAATGGAGGGTATTTTGAGGGTGATTGAGGTTTAAACATGTAAGAATGAATACACAATTTTTAATAAGTAAATTCTGGGGGGTTTTGTGTCCCTTTTCCTACATTTTCCAACTGTTCAACGTGATCTGCACTAGGCTGCACACAAATGTGGCCGTGAGATGGCCGGCCCTGGAATTAGATCTTACAGAACTTACTCTCTTTCAGCTATACTTTGGGGTTTTAAGTAACATCCACATCCTAGGATGGTAGTGAGAATTATATGAGATACTGTGTATCAAATGCTTAACGAAAAGTCTGGCACATAGTAAGCATTCAATAATGTGAGCTATTATGAATGTTAGGATTCCTACAGGTTGTTTTTGGTTTGATTAATAAAAAGATCTTTTGGTGGCCTAAAGGCTCCTATCACAGAAACATCAAGATTATTTGTTTCAAAGGACATATTTAACTCTTCAGAGTATACATGTATAGAAGGCATTTAACCAGAGGAAGGAGTATAATGGTTCGAGGCAAGCCACATTCCAGCATGCAGGCAAGTTGTGAATAATTTACTCATCCTTTCAGGCTATCAAATTATAGAAGAAATCCAAAACAGCATTTGACCTTGTTTCTCAGACCCTCCTCCTTAAGGAAGATATGACTAACTGGAAGAAAAAAAATATCCTCTGTTCTCATGCTCTGTGCATGTCAAATATGCCATCTGTCACTCCCCTCCTCTCAGTCACTACTCTAGCCAACAAAATCTCTCCTTTAGCCGGGCTCAGTGGCTCAGCCTGTAATCCTGCGCCTTGGGAGGCTGAGGTGAGTGGATTGCCTGAGCCCGCGGGTTCGAGACCTGCCTGGGCAACTTGGTGAGACCTCATCTGTACAATAATAAAAAAAAATTAGCCAGGCGTGGTAGCGCGCGCCTGTAGTTCCAGCTACTTGGAAGGCTGAGGCGGAGGGATCGCCGGAGCCCAGCAGGTCGAGGCTGCAGTGGCTGGGAGCGGCCACTGCACTCTAGTCTG
>CAUYQG010032061.1:0-20519 GCA_963574415.1 Tarsius wallacei | reverse complement strand
GCGTGGCCCTGTGCGCAGGCGCCGGCCTTGGAAACTACATTACCCAGAACGCCCGAGGAAGCGGGGGCAGTGGGGCCGTGTGCGCAGGCGCCGGCATGGGCCGGGGTAACTACATTACCCAGAAGGCCCGAGGAAGCGGGGCTGCGGCGTGGCCTGGTGCACAGGCACCATCCCCAGGAAACTCCATTACCCAGAAAGCCCAAGGAAGTGGGGAGGGGGCCGGGGCGCAGAGTCCCAGAAACTGCCTTCCCCAGAAGGCCCGAGGAAGCGGAGGCGCGGCGAGGCCGAGTGCGCAGGCGCCGTCCCTAGGAAACCACATTACCCAGAAGGGGCCGGGACGCCAAGGCGCGACGTCGCCTAGACCGCAGGCGTGGGCCCCAGACGCCCTTCCCCGAGGACCCGCGGCGGGGCGGCCTCCCCTCGTGCGCAGGCGCGGCCGGGGCGGGTCGCGGTTGTCATGGCAGCGGCGGCCGCGGCCGCGGCTGTAGGTGGAAGCGGCCGCGGCTGTTTCTCCGCTGCCCGCGCCGCAGCGGCGTGGGGGCGCGGGGCGGCCTGCGGCGGCGGCGCCGCCCGAGTCCCGCGGAGGCGGCGCGGCGGCCGGGGAGGCCCGCGGCGGCCGGCCGGGGCTGCCGGGCTCTGAGCAGGTGCGTCGGGGGCGGGAGGCCGGGCCGGCGTGGCGGCCGCAGGCCCCGGCGCTGTGAGCCGCGGCTTCGGGGCGGCAGCCGCCGGGCCGCGTGGCCGGGCCCGGGGGGCTTCCCGGGGGTCTCGCCGCGGGCCGCACGGCCGCCCGGCGGAGGGGGCCCTGCCCGCGGCGGCGCAGCCCCCCGGCGGCGCGGGCCCTGCCCCTGCAGCCGGGTCCCGCCGGCCTCGCGGGCGCCGCTGGGCGTCCCCTTCGCGCCGGCTCTCCGGTCCTTGGCTGCGGTGACCGAGGGGCCGCGGGCGTCGTGTGGGTGACGTCTTGATGTTTTTCGTGTGAACCAGGGTCTCGTCTGTCGCCCAGGCCGGAACGCAGTGGTGCGAACACCGCTCGCTGCAGCCTCCCGCTCCGGGGCTCCAGCGATCCCCCCTCCTCCGCCTCTCAAGGCCCTGGGGTTCTGCGCCCGGGCTTATGCTTAAGCTTCATAGTCTGCCGAAGCCCTTTCGATCCTTACATTTAATTGACCAGAAATCCTGATTTAATGGTGTGGCATTTAAGTTTTTTTAAAAAGAAAAGCAGGAGGCAAAATTTGTCACGAAATGTTTCCAGGTCGCTAAGCTGAATTTCAGTTTAATTTATAACTTTGACCACCGAGTGCCAAGGAAAGTGTGGTAAGCGGGGAGGAGAGTAATTGCTGCTTGGGGGGGAAATGCCATCTGGCACGTGCTAGGGATGGCTGTCCCCAGGACTGCTGGGATCCTATCCGCTGGCAGTGAGGCCAGCAGAGCTTTGGTTTTTCCCAAATTGCTTGGGATGATTTTTATAGAGCCCCCAAGTAGCGTGCATCCTTCAGTGGCAAGTGTTTCGTGTGGCCTTTGAGGGATTACACAAAGGAGACCCTAGCTGCAAGCTGGAAGAACTGGGAGGGGGTGGCTTAAGAGGGAATCCCTCTCAAATGTCCAGCCCGTGTGATAACCATGCCTCTGAGGCCCAGGCATTTCTCTTCCCCATGCTTCAATGCCAGTAGTTTGCTGTGGATTTGTGGGGACAACGGAGAGTAGGGAAAACACCCTTCTGTTTGACTTAAGAGGTCCGATGTTTACTCCTTCGAGTCATCGCAGAGTATGCTGGCTAAGATGAGATACTGGAAGCCAACAGCCTGAGGAGAGCAGTTTTCAAGATGGGAAGGGAGTGACAGGCCCTGCCTTAAAAAACGACCCAAGACTAGGGGGATTCAGAGCAGGGGGGTGTTAGCCTCAGCTAAGTTTGGCTGGACTTCAGAAGTCAAGACAGGTGAGCTTGAAGAGTAGACTGGTCGGGGCAGAGCTGGCACTTTAATCTCTGGATGGGGCACCCTCGAGGGCCCTTGAGTTAGGAGTGGGGTGGTAAGGGCTGGAGCTTAGGACGAGTGTGATGGGAGGGCCCGGGTGGGGACCCAGAAGGTGCTGTCTAGAAAAGACAGTGGTGTTGGGAACCAGTCAAACCAATAGCACGTGGTATGCCACTGGGTGTGTGTAGTTGGGAGAGTTCATGGGTCAGGGGAAAGTAATACCAGACCCAGACCTGGGTGGTCTTGGGGGAGGAGCTGCAGACTGGCATCTGGCACCTGGTGCTGCAGTAGGGAGGCTGGGCACAGACAGTGGGTGAGCCACTCATCCGTTTTCTGGGGCTTGCTTTTTGTTATTTTCTGGGATTCGTTTTTCTTCACCACTTTGCACTACTGGCCACTTGATCGCACAGTTTTATTAAATAGTGTTGTGTGGAAACCAGTTGTTTTATTGTAATGCTTTTTGGCTTATAATGGAATTTTGGGCATTGAGGAACTTATTTATGACAAACAAAAGCAAAGTTTTATATCTTTCATTTTTCTAACATGTGAAACACTAACCGGCACACATCATGGGTTCATTGATACATGTAGTGCAGTAGGGATGTGTTTGCCATCTTCCACCTGGCGTTCTTCTATTGGAGCAGATAGTGCGGTCTTGTTCTCTTCCTCCCACTTTAATCAAATGTAATTTATTGTCCAATCTGTTGTTTAAGATGATGTGGAAGGACATTCTCTTTCTACATAACACCAGCTGATTGTTTTAATGTATATCTCAGGAAATATCCCATCTCTTTATGTCCTTTTTCATGCAATTTGAATGGAAAATTTCAGGGAAACATGCAGTTTTGAAAAATGTGTGCTGGCATAAGTTTGTCCTGTTTAATCACCAGCAATCTCTTTATGTTTCTTGAAAGGGGACATCCGAGCAGTTTGCTAGATTTACGATGTCCCCATCTGAGTGCATAGGGTTAGAACTGCGAACAAAAAAGTTTATTATATTTGAAAGAAAATTATAAAAATGAAAAAACCGTCTGTCAACAAATGACAGACTGGTTAAAATAAATTCTGTAGCACCCATATTATTATTATACCATAAGCCATTAAAACTGTTTTGGGATAATATTTAGTGACAGAAAAATGTGTATTAAATAAGGTGGAATGTATCATACTCTGTGGTCTTATTTTAAAATATGTTTGTAAAAACTAACTAGAAGAATGTATGTGTAAACATTTAAAAATGTTTAACTGGTTTCCAGTGGGTAAGGAAAGGGAATCGAGAATGGTTGTTATTCTCTAATGTATGCTTTAAAATTTTTTGTAGACCATATATAATTTTTTTAAGTAAGAAAAGTCATTCATGATTCAGAGAATAAGAGATGTTTATGCTAATTTTCATTTGAACCTTCCTAAGAAACCACCTTTACATTAATTATACATACGGGCTAGAAAGATGCTTTAAATATTCTTATGTAGGATAAGTAAACAGTTGTATTTTTCTGCCTCAGAGACAAAGCACACTCGATTGGCAAAGCCATCTGTGAACGGCTAAAGGATTCTCTTCCTAGGCAGCTGTTTGAGATAGCAATTCAAGCTGCTATTGGAAGTAAAATCATTGCAAGAGAAACGTAAGTTGAAATTCCTTTTTGTTCCTGAGCTGGTTTCAGAAATGATATACCTTTACATACAAAGCTAAAGAATACTGAAAATTTTAGCTTAATATTGGCCTAAACTTTAATCTTACTTGTAGAAACAGTATGATAAAGCTATCTGGCTCTAAACTTTACTAATCTAAGTAAGGAGTATTACTCTGAATTACTTATATGTATAACACAATTGGGTGACGTTATTTACAGCTAATATAATATATGGGTTTGAAGAATTGTTTTTATTTCCATTCATATTAATGAATGACTATTGAAGATCCTGAGTAAGGAATTTCTTTATGGTTTTATCCCTTTAGGTAGATTATAAATGAATAAAAACTGAAATTAAAAGATTTGGGGCTGGATGTGGTGGCTTACATCTGTAATCTCAGAACTTTGAGAGGCTATGGTAGAGGGATTGATTGAGCCCAGGAGTTTGAGAGCTGCCTAGGCAACATAGCAAGACCTTGTCTCTACAAAAAAATTAAAAAAATTTAGATTTTTCACCTGAAGCATTCAGCATCACTTCCCCAGAGGTAGGGAGATATTCTGTAGTCTTCCTTGAAATGGAATTTATAATTCAGAACCCAGGCCGGGCCTAGTGATTCATGCCTGTAATCACAGCTACTTGGGGAGGCTGAAGCAAAAAGATCATTTGGGACCAGGAGTCCAAGATCAGTCTCATACATAGCAAGACCTTTTCTCTTAAAAAAAGACAACGAATGAATAAGCAGCTCTAACTCGTAACTACAAGTACAGGGACTGTCTTGCAGCGCTGCTCATTTCTTTTCCTTAATGATCATAAAACTTCTGGGAAATCAGAGATATTTCCTAAGCTATAAAAAGTTGGAAATTGCTATTAAGTGCTAGTTTTACCCAAACACAATGTGTCAGTAGTGGTGAAATACAACCATCATTTTAATAAAGACTTGAGATAAATTTTATGTCCATTATTGGCAATGAATTTCATTTTCTTACAGTATTTTGCTTTAGTTAGTTATTTTGTGTTTCATAAGTACTCAAGATTAGGCAGAGTGCAGATGACAACCAGGGAACATTCTGGAAAGTACAATTGGAAATAGCAAATAGTCATTCTAACATTAAGTGTGTTGAGGTAGAGAATAATTTAAACAGATTTTTCTGTTTTAAGGAATACATAAAAATGGAGCTATTCTCAAAAGTAATCTGGAAGTTTCTCAAACATTGTATATCTATCTCAACTTATAACTGCTGGGATAGATATATTAAAGTTAGCTTACCTTGAGATAGGTTTTATAAAAACCTAAGCCTAGTAATATTATTTATCTTCCTAGCCACTCCACCCACATTCAGTGGAGGCAGTAATGACATAAGAATCATTCTTGTTTTTGTTGTTTTTTTTTTAAGTAGTAGTGGTACCAGTATTATTAGGTGAGCCAGAAATAACCATACATAATTCTTGTAATAAAGGCCACATTGTGCTTTAATTTGGCCTGATCAAGCCTGACTTCCACAAGCGTTCACCTTTTTTTGTAATAAAATGTGCTCGTTATCATGTCAAATTTATTTGCTCTTTTATGTCAAGTCCATGAAAATAAAACACAAGAGCATTTGAGCTGTTTGCTTAGGGTACTTTTACATAGGTAAGGGCACGATCATTAAAATCCATAGTAAAGGGGAGGCTGTTTTTGGAAATAAAGGGGCTTCAAACAGTATAATGAAATTATGTACTTAAACTAAATGTTCTCTTTTACAGTGTGAAAGCCTATAGGAAAAATGTTTTGGCAAAATGTGTATGTATCTAGCTATATTTATTCTTTTATAACTGCTTTATGTGTGTAAAACATAAAACAAAGATGGTACAAATTAAATATGATGATATGAATTAAAAGATGGTATAAATATATTGGTTTCTATTGTTGGGTTTTTTTTTTTTTTTTTTTTCATTGGCGTCTCACTCTGTTGCCCAGTTAGAGTGCAGTGGCATGCTCATGGCCACTCCAGCACTGACTTGCTGAACTCCGGCGATTCATCTGCCTCAGCCTTCCAGGTAGCTGGAACTACAGGCATGTGCTACCAGACCTGGCTAATTTTTGATTTATTATAGAGATGAGGTCTGGACTGTTCTTGAACCTGCAAGCTCAGGCAATCCACTTGGCTTGGCCTCCCAAAGTGCCGGGATTACAGGTTGGCCACCGAGCCCAGCTTGTTGTTTTTTATATACCCTTTATTTCATCTCTAAGTTTTTTTTTTAAATTGGTAAATTTCGGCTTGATTTGTTCATTTTGATCACACTTTAAAACATTTTTTCATCTTATTTATACAAATCTTCTTACATGTAATACTTTATAAGGAAGGAATTTCTAACGGTTATTTCTGTGATCTGGGTAACATGTTTTGTTGATCTAATATATAATGAAGAGTTTTAAAGACAGTGACGTATCATATAGTGGGAAGAGTATGGAAATTGATGTCTGCCTCTTCTACATTGCTTTGCCAGAGTTCCCTGTTTCAAATGTTAAAATTATTAAGTCAGTTGTCAAAATTGAATGATAAAATTTATTTTCTACATGCTTAGTATTACTAGTTTCTGGCACATTCATTCCTTTGTGATTAGAGTTTCTGTGTTAGCACTATAGCTCTGTGATCCAGAATTCCAAGCCTGGATTCAGTAGTAAGAATGGTAATTCTTCCCTGACATGCACATTGTAGTACTGGGTTTCCTTGGGAATCTTTACCTCCACATCCACAAAAATAATATTAAGGCTCTTATCATTCTTTGAAAAGATGGTAAAATTAGAATCTGCTAGGAATAGTAAGGAGGTAACTTTGCAGATGTCTGCCTTATGGACTTAATTTGTAAGGTTGTTAGATTGTATTCATGTCTCTATGTAACTGTATGATTATTTTTCTTTAGAGTGATTTAGACTTCCAATTTTTAAAACTATCTTTCAGTATGGTGGTGATATTACCCGAAAAATGAAACTTTTGAAGAGACAAGCAGAAGGAAAAAAAAAACTGAGGAAAATTGGCAACATTGAAGTTCCCAAAGATGCTTTTATAAAAGTTCTTAAAACACAATCTGATAATTGATGGAAAAACATAAAGCATTTTCATAAATTAAGAACTGATATTTTTTTCTTATAGCAATTTATAATATGTTGAAAACAAAATGAAAATTATAAAATTTGCTTTTTACTTAAAGGCTTAAATAACCTACTGGATTTTCTTTGAAAGGGTATAATAAGTGGCAGTAAAAGCTTGGATTCCAAAGCCATGTAGCCTAGTCTCAAGTATCTGTTCCATCCACTCACTAGTACAGTGACCTTGACCAGATTACCTTGTCTGTTTTCTCTTTTGTAAAAATCAAGATTATACTATATTACTGCTATCCCCACAGGTTGTTGTAAAGATTAAATGAGCTAATACATTGAAACACGCAGAAGAGTGTATATATGACACATAGTAAGCACTCAGTTGTAAGTCTTCAGTGTTATCGATAGGTTCTTGGAAACTGGATTTAAATGAAATGACATATAACAGATCCTTGAATAATGTCATTTCCTTCAAAGTAGTTTCATTATAATGTTAAGAAAAAAACGATGTTTTCCTTTTATGTTGTTACTTTTAAAGTCAGTTCCCAAACCTATTGATGACAAGTGAGGACTTGCTGTATTTTATTTTTGTGAGTATTTTTTCCTTACTGACACTAAAAAATCCTACACTCAAGATTCCATCTAGTTTAAGTTAAAGGATCAAATGTGTTAGCTGGATCAGTTTGTCTAATATATATGAAACATTTATTAAGCAGTAATCTCAAATAACATACTACCTAGACATCTGCTCTAGTTTTTCATAAAATGTTTATCAGATCTTCTCAGGTATTAGTTTGAAACTAGGTGGTTTACATATACATATACATGGAAGTTAAGGGCAGGAGCTGTCTTGTGACATTCAGAATGCATTTGTGTAAAATGATAGATGTTGAGTATTAGCAGCAGCTGTTATTAATCAGTTTAATAACTGTGGTCTAAATTTCATTATTGAAGACTTTAAAGTAGTTAAGTACTTAAGATTTCACAGCAGGTAAATGGCTGTATTACTAGGAAGCTCTTAACCCCTGTTTATTCAGTGTAGGTTGTACCACAGAAAGATAACATAATTTAGCCAGTGATTTTTGTCTTCCACCTTGAGTGAACTGAATGAGGAATGTCTATTACGGATAAATACTATCAACAGTGAATTTTACACTAAGGTTATGAGATAATTTTAATTATAGATTAAGATAGTGGATGGGTATTTACTTAAATTATGTGTAGAGGTTAAATATTTAGCCTGTGAGTTGGTCCTAGTTACATAAATTAATCAGCTCACACAGATGAAATCTGAAACATCATGACAACAGTATTTTGAAAAATGACAGTATATTTAAAATTAGAAAAATAATATAATTTCTTTTTTTTTTTTTTGAGTTGGCGTCTCACTCCGTCTCCCAGACTGGAGTGCAGTGGCTGCTTCCGGCCACCGCAGCCTCGACCTACTGGGCTCTGGCAATCCTTCGCCTCAGCCTTCCAAGTAGCCGGAATTACAGGCGCACGCTACCACGCCTGGCTAATTTTTTTGATTTATTGTAGAGATGAGGTTTCGCCTGCCCAGGCGGGTCTCGAACCCGTGGGCTCAGGCAGTCCACTCACCTCAGCCTCCCAAGGTGCGGGATTACAGGCTGAGCCACCGAGCCCGGCTAATATAATTTCTAAAAGAAATTGTTCTGTGATTGCCAAAGGAAAGTTACAAGTTGGTACCTGGCACATAAAATACACTAAGTGTCTGCTGTTTACTACTTTAGCAGTACTAGCTTTTTTAATTCAGACAAATTCTATCCTTCCTTAAACTATGACTGTAGGAAATAGTTTTACTTGGACTAATAGTAAATAATGTTTTCCATAAGCATAACTTCTCTCCTCGACCACCTTTCCAGTCAGATGATTTTAGTGATTTGAAGTCTTATGTTTTCAGAGTGTATTCCATGGAGAGCCTTATATTACTAAGATTTTAGGAGTCATTAAAATAATGCTTAAACAATAATAGTCACCATTTGTTGATTTTAATATGTGACAGCTATTCTGCTGAGCTCTTATGGTTCCTTCATATAATTTACATAATGTTTGAGGGAAAGAAGTTATTGGTCGTGCTGGAATGCAGTGGTATGATCATAGCTCACTGCAACCTCCAACTCCTGAGCTAAAGTACTCCTCCCGAGTAGCTGGGACGGCAGATACACCCCACCACATCCAGTTAATTTTTATTTTATTTTTTGTGGAGATGGGGGTCTCACTATGTTGCCTAGCTGGCCTCGAATGATTCTTACACCTTGATCTCCCAAAGTGCTGAGATGATAGGTATAAGCCACTGAGCCTGGCCAGCTGAGACTTTATTGCCCAAGGGCTCAGTTGTTGACCAAGCTGGGTTTCAGTGGTTCCTTCTTCAAAGGCAAAGTCTTATGTCTCTAATGAAATGTCTTTAATAGGCTTCAAAGTTCTTTGCTTAAAAGCAGCTTAGCATCTGAGTTTAGGAAGGAATCTGAGTTTACTGAGGAGCATGAACACATGGACTTCCTGTCCTCAGATACAATAAGGACCTTCAAAGCACAGAAATCACTGGGGAACCAAGCACCAAAACAGGTACCTTCAGCTCTTTGTTCTAAAGCAGTTAGGACAGTTTGAGGTAAACACCTGTATTACAGAAGTGTAAGTGAAGATGCTGCTGATTCAGTAGTTATTTAAAAACCATTTATAAGACTATTAAAATATCATCTGGAATTAAAGCAACATATTTTACCTATTTTTAAAACCATAAAAACCTATTCCCAGTTTTGTTTCATCTTAAATTTATTTACTGTTTAAATATTTCCAGAAACTACATTTTAACCACATAGACAATGCAGATAGGTAAGGTTTCTACAGATGAGTTTATAAAATACAAAATAAGCAAGGAAAAGGAGCATTTTCTTTACTCCCTATGGAACAAGACTGAAACTACAGGCAGAGACATTGTCTTTAAGCTAAATTTCCTAATTGCATGTTGGCAACAAACCAAAAGTAAATGCAGGCTCACAGTACAATAACTGTTGGAGGCAAATGCATGTATTCTTCAGTTTCACTTCTGGAAATAAAATTTAGATAACTTATTTATTATAAGCTTTATTTGAATTAAAGATAGAAAACAGTTTTACTTGGAATCTATTCAAATTATGACAATCTAAGTTTACAGTTATTCCTTTTATATATACTTCATAATACCTTTTATTAGACATTTTATATAAGGAATAAAGGTAATCATTTATGAAGTTTAACAATAATCAGAAAATATTCTCCAAAAGAATTTCCTTAAGTGTGTTGCTAGGTATAAAGCTCATACATAATTGTCAAGATACTTACATTAAGGGCATGAGCTCAAGTCATTAAATAAAAATAAGATCATATTTGTAAAAAAGTGCTATAGAAGAAGGTGCACAAAAAACATGCACTTAACATACACTTTCCAAAAGGATGTAAACTGTACTTTTAGGCACTGTCATCTCTTCAGATTTCCTGTACCAACAATACAGAGCAGAATTTCTGATGTCTAGATGCTACTGCAGGAAGATGACTAAGGCAACCACGTGCAGAAAAGCGTTGTGTGTAACATACGGACAATAAAAAGATAACATTTCAAAAGTAAAGGCTTGCAGTGACAGTTGTTTGAAACCTGAAAGGCTTGGAGTGTCTTCTTGTCGTTTAAAAATGTAGATTCATGCCACAAATATACCTGACGTGCACGCTTCCTTCAAAATGATCTTTAAAAATTTTAAACGGCAGACATTTTATTTCTATGCTGTTTTATAGGTGGCTGGCTATGTGGCTTCTCTACTTAATAATAAGTAGCCAATTTTGAGAGCCAACTATTTCTTAAACTTAGTGTGAAATAGACATATTCTAAATATGGAATGTTTAACATAGATACTAGACTTTAAAAATGACAATCTTCAAAATTCCTCATGTTTTTGTAATGTTGCATAGCTCAGAATTCATCTATTACATATAAAAAAAAAGTGCTCTGTTCATTCAAGTAGAAATTTGCTCCAGTCTCCTTCAATTTCCTTCTTTCATACTGTATAGTGGATCCACAAGTTTATTGTGCACATGCATTAAACCTTAAAGAAAAAAAGCACAGGTCTAGTTGTTTTTGCCAGTTTTGAACTACCTCATTTGCTTTAGAAAACAAGATTTCTTTTGGATACACCCCAGCTGATACAAAAGTCAAGTTTACTGAAAAAATACAAAGAGAAATGTTGCAAGAATGCCTAGTTTTATCTGTCTAGCAAATACCACTTTACAATTATTCATGGCATAGTGTCGATCTAGAATGTGTACAAGTCCTTGGGAGTAGCCAAAGGTAGAAGCAGTTCTTGTTTTCAGATAACAAATCTGAATACGGATTTATTAATGTTTTAATTACATTTTAAAAGTGATTGTTGACTTTGATCCTCCAGCAGTTCCTCTATTAGACTCCAGTGAGGGGCTCAGAACTGTGCTTACACTCTAATGTATTACCCTATCTGTTCATCTGGCAAATTATTTCCACTAATTTGAAATGTGTATTTATGACAAGGGTTGACCACAAGCTTAACCATTCTACATGGAGGGAGTTTTACTAAAACAATGTAGAAAAACACCTGTATTAAATAATAATTTGAAGTACGAGCTAAGTAAATTTAAAGTTTTATAACTGATATGTATATATGCATTAGAGTCTACATTTAGATTTTAAATTTAGGTTTCATTTTATAACTGGTATGTATGCTCATAGATCTTACCTCTTAAACCTTCTTAAACAGCTTATCTTCCAATTATGCATAAGGGCTATATTTCTTGGGAAAAAAAATGTTGTAAAAAGATTGTCTTTGACCCAATTAATGAACTAAAGATCTTATATTTTGGATGTTAAATTGGCTAAATTTTCCAGGTGATTAAGAACATGGAGACGGGGGAAAGGTACTCAGTGCATTTTTGTCAGAAAATGGAAGTAAGAGTATTGCATTAGGGAAACAGAGTACTTGTTAGCAAGATGTTCCTTGTCGAGAGGCTGCAGAAAACACTCTAAAATTTAAACTGTGAGGAAGAGCCACTTTCAGGGACAGCAAAAGAAGATAGGAAAGTGTTGGTGTAGGACAAATATTCCACTCACAAGTACTACCAGTCAAACTCCTTGATAGCCTACTCCAGGGTCTAATCAGCACCTCAAACGTAACGTGATCCATAGGAGAGGGTAAAACAAAGATAAGGGTATTATCAGCCATGTGATTTAGAAGATGCATAATCTTCTAGAGAGTCATCTTGTAGAGGATCATTTTCCTACTTGGTAGAATTCATCTACTGTTTGCTAACAACTTTGATCTTGGAAAAGATCAAACGTGAGCTTTAGAATATATACAACTTAAAAATAAATAAAAATCAACACCTTTGTAAAGTTTCTTTTTTTCACCATATATTATATACCTTTTAGACAGAAAGTAAGACTGTTTCCAAACTACAAATTTTAAAAATTCTATTACGCTTTTTAAATAAATCAAAAATTTACTGTGATTTCAGCTAAAAATTGACAGCTTTCTACACAGAAATAGTATATAAGTAATTGCTACTTAAGTCAAACAGAAATAAGTAAATTCTGAGTATGGGTAAAAATTTACCAGACTTCATGACACATTGCCAGAAGGATAATGTCACAGATTTTAAATAACAATGTATATACAAAATAACTTTCATGATTTTGGCTCAATATGAATTCATACTAATTATGTCAGACTATTGGGTGGGCCTAAATAGGAAAAAAAAAAATTCATCATGATGTTAATGTCATGAAAATATACTAAAACCAGACATTAAGATACTCTTTAAAAAAACAAAAATGAAAAGCTGGAATGAATACAACAAATTCCTACTTATTAGACCTGTTTTCCTGTAATTTAATTGTATCTTTCAAAAGGTATATGCTGAAATAAGCTTCCACTTACTGATAATTCTTATTCTTTTGGATCTAGTTATCCTAGGTCTCACTCAGGCACTAAGCAATGAGAATCTTAAGATTCCAGTTGGCACTTTTTAGAGCCAACAGAAGAAAGGGTAGTGATATGAGTGGAATCTGAAGACTTGCAGACAGTTACTACAGGACTCACATGCTCCAGTGTTGACATGATATCCTAGTAGTTCAATAGAGATACATGGCAAATATATAAAACTACTTTTGGAATATGCACACATTTATGAATATTCAATTACACTATACCAAAGTACTGTTAGGTCCAAAATAATATGTCAATTCTATTTTTTTCATATTAAAGGAGACAGCCTGACAGAGGCTACAGCTCCAAAGTGGAAATCACTGTGTGGCAATGCAACAGTCCTCTCATGAATGGTTTATGCTTCATTTGGACAGAGTAACTGAAAGAACTAACTACATACAAACATCTATTTTTTCATTAACATGTCAGTACCTTTTTTGGAAGCAATGATTACAGTAAGGAAAAAAAGGATGGAAATATGGTTTTGATTTAGATGATACCATGCCTAGAGCTTACTCTGGGAGGCAGCATAACAATAACAGACTCCAGATAACATGACTTCAATTACCCAGCTCTGCCCATATAATGAGCTGAATGACTTTGATTAAGTGGCTTAACATTTCTGTTAAGCCTGTTGATTCATTTAGAAGTGGGAGCATAAGAGTAGCCACTTCATAATGTTATGAGAATTAAGTAAATCAGTAAGTATAATGCATTTAGAACACTGCCTAGACATAGAGGTATTGTCCATTATTAAATATCTTTTTCACAATAAAGTGTAAAAATCTGATAAAAGCAAATTGTGACAAGATCAAACACAGGAGTTTATCTGGGATTACTGGTACTAGAAAATGGCTACGGCTATGTTAAATGAATCTCCTTAAAACTGGCATTAAAATTTGTGGATAATCTGATTTGAGGTGAAGTGTGAAGGACTACATGGAAATACACAGGAAAACTCTTGAGAGCTGTTTTAATCACATCTAATCACTCTGCTTCTATCTGTCAAGTGATATTTGTGACTTGGTAAAAAAAAAAATAGTAATCTAAATGGCAAAAATATAAACGACTGGAAATAGATTTAAGTGTTAATAAGGAAATGTTTAAATAAACTGCAATGCATCTAACTTGACTATCCATTAAAAACTTTTGAAGAATAGTTAGTATTCTAAGCAGGAAAATGCTCATGAAACAAGTACAAATACAAGACAAAACTATATATACAGCACGATCAAAATTGTTTTAAAAATGAGTCATTTTCAGCACTTGCCAAACTTCAGTCATTTGTGTAACACCTTCAAAACTGATGCCATAATTCACATATTTACATGAACTATGAGTTTCTGTATACTGACTCATGATTTTTTACATTATGTACCATATGCCTGAATATGAGACACTATAGACTGTAAGGCAGTCTTACACTTATATACCACTGAGAAAAAAATGTTACCTGATAAACTGATTTGATACCAATTTAAAGACATTCCCATCTCTGACAAGAGGCAATCAAATATGTAGCTCTTTTAGACCATCTTAAGCAGTGATATCCAAAAAAAAAAAAGCTTTGATTTATTCAGTGTACTTTTCCAATACATGTTAAATACCAAGTTACTAGAGTAAAACTCTATCATTCATGTAACAAAAGTAGCATACACTCTACACATTTAGTGCATCACTGACCTACCTGTATGAGCAATTACATAATTATTTATATCAGCTATATAAATACAGGTGGCTTTATTAAAAATATACATATTTATATAGCTTTTGTGCGTGTATTACACATGGAGCTGACTCTGTCAGGGAATGGGTTTTAAATTGAGTATAGTCAAATAGTTTTAAAATGTCCCTTGGAAATTCCTTAAACCACCTACTATATCAAGGAGATGTGGCTTTTAATACACAGCCTAGTATAGTAAGGTTTGATAATTTTGGACTATCAGAAAAAGCAGAAGGAAAATCAACATGCAGAAGTCCAAGCAATCAAACTGCTCACTTGCAGAGTTTCTTCTAGTCTGTCTTAATATTTAGCCATTATAACTTTAATATATGGGAATAGATCTGTTTAAAATTGTGAAGAGACAGTAGGAGACCTACATTATCCATTGATTAATTCCTAAACACAGGCTGAGAGAAGACGGGTTGAGGTGGGACTGGTAAATATAAAAAGAAAACCAGAAAAGATAGAGACATTTCCTTTTGGGTTATTTAATTTTGTTTTTTCAATAAGAAAGTAAAATATTGTATTAAACTTTGTATTTCAAGAAAAATTGTGTTTGCTGAAAATATAGACTGAAGAAATTCTCTTAATGAAGATAAAAAAAAGGAAACTTCTCTGAAAGATAGTACTATCTGAGGTGAGAAGTTCCATCCCTTGAAAGAACCAGCTATTGTGTCACCAGTTTTCAATAGGCCACAATGTGGGATTTAACTCCACAGTCACATTAAGTTTAATTGTTATAAAAGAACATCTTACAGTCTGTTTGAAATTCAGTGCTCACCTTTAAAGTATTTCACAGTTTTAACTCTTAATTCTAAAGTAGCATCTTCATCACATACAAAAATAGTCTGGGGATGCTGCTGGAAAGCTGAGACAGTCCACATGTGGTTGACTCCTTCTTCTATTGCTTTGTACAGGGCAAATGCCTTGTGTGCCCCTGTTATGAGGATCATCACCTGAAAAACCGCAAATATCACTTGTTAATTAATAGTTACACGTGTTCCAAATAAGTAAGAAGCTCTATTTTTTGAACAAGGACTTCAATACTTTTATGAGGCTTGAAAAGCATGAACAGCTCCATATTTCTTTACAATTCAAGGTATTTACTTTTTACAGTAACAAGCAAGCACAAAATGCTTCTCATTTAACAAAGCAAAATAGTATCCTGTTATGCTGTTATTCTCAAGGAAGAAAATGACAGCCCAACAAAAAAACTTAAAAATGAGGCAGGGCCGGGCTCGGTGGCTCAGCCTGTAATCCTGCGCCTTGGGAGGCTGAGGTGAGTGGATTGCCTGAGCCCGCGGGTTTGAGACCTGCCTGGGCAACTTGGCGAGACCTCACCTCTACAATAAATCAAAAAATTAGCCGGGCATGGTAGCGCACGCCTGCCTGTAGTTCCAGCTACTTGGAAGGCTGAGGTGGAAGGATCGTTGGAGCCCAGCAGGTCGAGGCTGCGGTGGCCAGGAGCAGCCACTGCCCTCCAGCCTGGACGACAGAGTGAGACTCCGACTCAAAAAAAAAAAAAAAAAAAAAAAAAAAAAATGAGGCAGGGTCTAGTGTTCAGAACTCTTGCATACTTAAACACGTCAACTGTAGAACAGATCCAGTCCTAGCGAGTCCGTTTCTGCTGGAAACTAACTGCTATTCTACATACAGTCAAGAGGCACTTGATGCTAAATCATCCTGAGGGAACTAAATGTGTGTAGTGTAACTAGCACTGCATGTTCGTCCCAGCAGTTCCTTCATAATTTCAACAAGTTCCTCCCTATTTCAACGAAAAACAAACCATATGGTCAGCAAGATTTTAGGACTTCAAAATATGAAGCAGGAAGAAGCAAGTGAAGCAGTATCTCAAAAGAGTTGGGGCCTAATTCTAAGTTTACGGCTTAGAAGGACTTAATTTAGTTGATTCCTAACGTGTCTATAAGACTGCCAAAAGTTGGTTATTTCAATTACTGAAACCTAGAAAACAATTTACATTGCAAATAGAATGCAACCCAAATATCAATTATTGAGCCTCACCATCCTTCAAGATAATAACATCAAAAAAAAAAAAATCAAAGAACATTTAATTCTTACTTCTCTAGCATCCATCACTGTCCCCACACCAACAGTTAGGGCCATAGTTGGCACTTTTGATAAATCTCCATCAAAATATTTAGCATTTGCCAAAATGGTGTCCATTGCTAGAGTCTTTAATCTTGTCCTTGATACTAAACTGGATCCAGGCTCATTGAAAGCGATATGACCATCTGGACCAATTCCTTTCAAAAGAAATACACATACACACACACACATATAAAGTAAACACAATTTCTCACATGTAGTAAATAAGGTTTTTTCAAGTTCACTGTGACTTTAAAAGCAAATAGTCATAAACACTTTTATTTTACAGTTGAATTCCTTAATACTGTATTAAAATATTTGTTTCTGTATTAATTCAACAAATATTCTCATGTTTTCTATATGTTTAGCAATGAGCTGGCATGATTCTAGTAACAGCAGTAAAATTAAGTATCACCTCATATTAGCATAACACTTTTCATAAAGCCCTTTCATGTACAGCATCACAACAGATATATTGAACAGTCTTAATGAGATGGTCAGATTAGGCGTATCTATTGCCCTCATTTTCCCCACTTTTTAAAAAAACACAGAATGAAACTTTGATGTTCAAGAAAAATAAATGACTTGTTCAAAGTTACAATTTAATAAATACTGAGGCTGGATTCAAATCAAAGTCTCCCAATTCCTAAAACTCAGTGGTCTTTATAGTCACACTTTAATTTACTTGCTTCTAGACTAGATGAAGCAGTTAACTAGTAGCCTTCTCTATAGTTCCCTCACTTATAAAAATAAAAATGTGTGGGTTAGACAAGACAATATCTAGGGCAGTAGTTTTAGTCAAACTTTTGGCTGTAGTCTATGAGGGGGACCCCAAAAATCCTGGAATTTATTTATAAAAAATTGCATATTCTTACATGTTTAAACTTCAGTCACCTTCAAAGTACTCTCTGATGCAATGCACCTATTGAGGTGCTTTTTCCACTGCTCAAAACAGTTTTTGAACTTGTCAATTTTGATGCCTTTTAGTGCTTCTAACATTTTTTTGTTTCACTGCTTCCAGATTGGCTTAACATTTTCCTTTGAGGACTTTTTTCATCCGGGAAAACAAAAAAGTCTCTTAGGGTGAGATCAAGTGAAGAGGGTGGGACATAGGGGTCATAACGTTTTTGGACCAAAACTGCTGAACACTCAACGCAGTGTGGGCAGGTGTGCTCATAAATCATCCATCATGAAATGGGCAAATGCGATAAAACACTAAAAAAATTCAATTAAGCGAAATATGGCCTCTTATGACAATGCTAGCTGGTACACTGATGGGGTCCTAGCACAACTACCTAGTGGGAGAAGTCTGTAATTCTGTGTTTTTGGGGGTGCCCTTTTATTTTAAGAAATAACATTTGGTACTGAAATCTAGTATACATACACATAAAACACATTAAATATAATTAAAACAAGAATTGCATGAAACCATACTTACCTTTAAGGAGCCATACAAGCTAATTTCTATTAGGCTGCATTTCAAGTAAAATAGAAAATGCTGGACATAACTGACTATGTTGATTCCATGACCTAATACTGGGTGACAACCACGGTTTAAACACTGCTTTAAAAAGTCCTATTGCCAGCTCTAATATTCCAGACTGCCTCTAAAGTATTGTCAGAAATGTGGCATTCCTCTTTTAAAGGAAATGGGACATAATATTTCTTTCACAAGATCAAGAATCTTTCTATGACATAAATAAATCTTATATAAAGGTACCCTAGTAGCTAGTCACATTTCTACCAACTTTAGTCAAAAAACAAAACAAAAACAAAATGGGTAAGTTCTGAGTTGTTAAAATATCATTTACATTTACATTCTAAGATTTACTTTAATTAAAAAATACGTATATTTTACTGACACTTGGCATATAATTCTAACAAAATCTTCCCAGGCCACGATAAGGTAAAATATGACAAAGAGTAACCTGGTTTTGAAGAATAAAGGAAGAAACGAAAACTCAAGGAAGCAGATACAAACTACCAAAGCACAACAATCTAGGAATTTTTAGTGTGGGGACACATAGTCAAACCTACAAGTGGTTAATATACTTTGACTATTTTCTCCTATTAAATATGTTTTCATTGTAGTCATTTCCCTCTAGGTTTGTAAAAGTATTACGTTTCTCCTCTTGGGTACACGTATGCCTACACTTTTATGTTTACATATGTGTAAAGAGGAAAGGATGGAATCAGGAAGTAAAAGCTCCATAAAACAAGGAAGTCTGCTAGATCAACACTAGCACTCTTGCTGAGATTTGGGCCATACAGATGTGTATAGCTAAGCTGAAATTATGAGTAAAGGTTAACAATGGAGAAGGGTCAACATATTCACTTACTGGCCATGAGTAACTGTCAAACATTAAGCTTCTTGAAATAATTTTTTTAAAGTGAGGCTAATTCATATTCAGCATTGAAGTCTAAATTAATATATTAGCACCTCTATGAAGCATCTCAAAAACTGTCTGGAGTAAATGTCTTTCCTGTGCTCCTACAGTCTTATGGGTAGAATGGACATGTACTCTTCATGAAAGTAAGAATTTTATCTTCATTACTATAACCTTAACATTTAGAACTACATGTGACACATAGGGAGGACTTAAGAAATGATGACTGAACAAATCAATGTATGGTTCCCTTTCTTTGGTCAGCTCAGTATCTTGTCTCCAACCTCCCACCTCTTTCTTTTCTGCTGTCCTCACCACAGGGGCTAGAACAATTGGAATTCCCCATATCCTTCTTAGGCACAATGACGGTGGTCTAAAGATAAGCATTTGTCCCAAACTGTACTAGTCAGACTCTCTCCAGATCTGATCTTGACCAGAGATAAAGAAAGGGATGGAGAACTGAGGCACTGGATGATAGCACTGCAGGGAGAACATTGATGAGTTTCTACTTCTGAGATCTGAGTTTCCCTGGTTCTTGTTTTTCCAAAGACATGGTTGTTTCAACTTTTCCTTCAGTTTGGCAGTCACCCCAGAATCATTCCAATAATTTACTTTTGGCCCCATTAGTTAGTTCCCGTTACTACAGCAAACCAAAGAATCCAAACATGCAACAAAATCAGAAGTTTCAAGTTTTCCCCACTACCTTTATTTTTACTTTTTAAAAACAAAAATACCTTAATATATATTTTTAAGTTAACATATTCAGCTTTCATTTATAAAATTTCATGTTTGTGTATCTTACTGCTGGGTGAGTCAAGAATTGCACAATACACCTTACCCTTTCTCTTAACACTTTTGCCATCAGAGGAAGAATGAGAGCTTTTGAAAGTATGTATTTCCCCCTTTCTATTTCCTGGCCTCTACCATGGAAAGGGGAACACCGGTTCTAATTCCCTGGATTAACGTTTTTGATTAACATTTTTGAGCTCTTCTCATTCTACTATTTCCCATTCAGAGGGGAGGAATGGAAAACCCCATTCTGGCTTCAAGCCCAAGCTGTAATCTCTATTTCAACTTTACCTTTAATAAAGCTGATATTTTGATCCCATTTGGCACAGTTCTTAGTGTTTTTATTAACCAAACCCTGGAACAAAAGAAGGGTAAGTGGTAAGACCCAGACACCAAGCCTCATTGTAAAAATCCAATGATGATAAACCTCAACAAATATAAAGAATCAAATGGAGATTCTTTCAGAACACACATCCAATAGGGCATCCCAAATAAGAAAAAATTCAGTGAAAACGCAATAACCCATCTCTCCTTATGCACAGAGTAATTATGTCCTTGAAACGTACATATAAAATGTCAGGCCCTGGATCATCAAATGACTACAATGAAGATGTTAATGAAAGAGGTGCAGAAAGGCTCCTTTTTTTTTTTTTTTTTGAATTGGAGTCTCACTCTGCCACCCAGGGTAGAGTACAGTGGCATGCTCACGGCCACCATAGCCTCGACCTCCTGGGTTCAGATGATCCTTCCACCTCAGCCTTCCAAGAAGCTAGAACTATAGGTGTGTGCCACCATGACCAGCTAATTTTTTGATTTATTGTAGAA